>OLKM01001518.1:22500-30000 GCA_900291075.1 Melanogrammus aeglefinus
ATTTTCTAACATACTAGTAGGCTAGTATGGTGTATGTTCCCCGGGTCCTACGTTCCCCGGGTCATATGTTCCCCGCTTTGTGTGTGACCGGGGGAACATAGGACCCTGTGAGCAAATCTTTTTTTGATAGTACTGTTGTGTACTTTTTACCTATATCTCTACGCCTGGAGCACTTGTTGTTACTGTTATGTCATTGTCTTCTGTCAATGTTGTCAATGTTGTCTGCGTGCAATTTGTGTATGCAGCCCACTCTTTTACCTGCCACCAGATCTACCCTTGGGTACAAATAAAGTTACCTTAACCTTAAGACACTGGTATTCTAACATGCTAGTATGAGACGCTAGTATTTTAACATGCTGGTATAAGACGCTAGCATTCTAACATGCTAGTAAAAGATGCTAGTATTCTAAGATCCTGGTTTAAGACGCTAGTATTCTAACATACTAGTAGGCTAGTTTTCTGACATGCTGGTATAAGATGCTAGTATCCTAACATGCTGGTATGCGATGCGAGCGTTCCCATTTCCAAAGCGGTTCTTGGTCAAAAGCCCCCAAATGGAGTCCTGTTCCAGGGTAGATTTCCCAGGTAGCAATCTATTAGCATACTCCTAAAAACACCTTTCTGTCTAGTGGTCTCAAGGGCCTGGGCCTACCTAGCCAGCCGGAGAAACACTCCACATGCAAATAACACTTTGGCTGTGTGTGCTTGTGTGTGTGTGTGTGTGTGTGTGTGTGTGTGTGTGTGTGTGTGTGTGTGTGTGTGTGTGTGTGTGTGTGTGTGTGTGTGTGTGTGTGTGTGTGTGTGTGTGTGTGTGTGTGAAAGTGTGTGTTATATTGTGTTGAACAGATGAAAGGTAAATGCAAATGATATGAGTCAGAAACACACACACACACACACACACACACACACACACACACACACACACACACACACACACACACACACACACACACACACACACACACACACACACACACACACACACACACACACACACACTAACATACACGTGCAGGTGTGCGAGCAGGTAAGCAGTAATAGAGAAGGGAATTCTAAAAGCATTTCAGAAGAACATCAGCCAAGCTTCGAAGAAAAATATTCCTGATCGCACAACAAAGTTGTCCCCGCAGTCCCAGAGCAACGCACATAGCAAGGCTGACGTCTTACTGAACACAGACACACACAGACACAACACGTACACACAACCCTTACACACAACACAACACGTACACACAACGTATTCACACAACGCATACCAACGACACAACTCATTCTGCTGTATGTTTGTTTTTGTGTGTTTGTAAGCATTTGTGTGTGTGTGTGTGTGTGTGTCTGTGTGTGTGTAGCGTGTGTGTGTGCGTGTGTGTGTGTGTGTGTGTGTGTGTGTGTGTGTGTGTGTGTGTGTGTGTGTGTGTGTGTGTGTGTGTGTGTGTGTGTGTGTGTGTGTGTGTGTTTGTGTGTGTGTGTGTTGGGGCACAGGTAGATATTTTGAAAAAGAATTCAGCTGCAGTTATATAATTATTTTATTTGATTGACTTTAGTAACTGTTAGATTTAAGACAATTTGGTCTAACAGTCAGTAATGTTTAGTTTTATTTGAACGCTCTATTGCAATCAGGGGCTATTGATTGTAAAGAAGGATCTGTTTCACCTCAGCTCGTCATCAGGTCACTACAGTCCAGACACGTTAGGCTGGTTCCATTCAAAGAATGGAGAGAAATATTCCAAAACAAAATTAAGTCAATTTTCTTCAACTTCAACTTTTAGTATTTGACTAAAAAACAGAAAGTAGCAATTAGAAAGAGATTAGCGTAGGAAACGTTGTCAATGATCCACCTCCAAGATCATTTTTTATGGAGTGGGACGTGTGTGTGTGTGGGGGGGGGGAAGTGTGTGTATGTGTGTGTGTGTGTTATTGTGTACGGAAGGCCTGTGTGTGTCTTTTTTTTGTGTGTGTGTGTATGTGTTTGTCTGTTATTTGTGTATGGATGTATGTATGCGTGTGTGTGTGTGTGTTGTGTGTATGTGTGTGTGTGTGTGTTTGTGTGTGTGTCTGTTATTTGTGTGTTTGTGTGTTTGTGTTGTTTGTGTGTGTGTGACATATGACATGTTCAGGAAGGCAGATGCAGACTGTCACAAACAGGAAACTTAGACACAGACAGGACTGATTGGGTTTAGTTAGGGAAGACACACTAACACACACACACACACACACACACACACACACACACACACACACACACACACACACACACACACACACACACACACACACACACACACACACACGCACACGCACACGCACACGCACACACACACACACACACACACATACACACATACCCACACACACATTGAAATGTTCCATATTGTCATTAAACCAACTCAGTAGATGTTGTTTTTGGATGGGAAGTCGTGGAGGATATTTGAGGAGCAAACCATCTGCAGGCCTCTTATTAGTGTGTGTGTGTGTGTGTGTGTGTGTGTGTGTGTGTGTGTGTGTGTGTGTGTGTGTGTGTGTGTTGTGTGTGTGTGTGTGTGTGTGTGTGTGTGTGTGTGTGTGTGTGTGTGTGTGTGTCTGTGTGTGTGTGTGTGTCTGTGAGTGTGTGAGTGTGTGTGTCTGGTTCCTTCATCGATCATGTGTCTAAAGTTTAACCGAATAAATAAACAAATTAAAATAAACTTTTTGCGCTCTAAAATCAACCGTTGTTGAGGAACATCATATACAATGCATCTTAGCCAATAGAGATGTTAGATGGCCTTGTATTATTAATGATATTTATAATAGAAATGTTAACGCTATTTAAAATATTAAGGATAGTTATAGGGGGCTTGAAGTGGGCGTGGTCAGTTAGTCAAGAGGCGTGGTCAGTGAGTGAGGGGCGTGGTCAGTGAGTGAGGGGGTGTGGTCTGTTTGGGGGTTCGTAAATTTGGGGTCGTGCATTAAAACGGGTTGTATGGTTTGTTAGGGAGCGGGTGGGAGCGAGGGGGTGTGGCTTATGACCACGGGGGCGTGGCTTGTTAGGAAGACGTGTCTTTTCATGGAGGAGGAGTGTCTTGTGAGCGAGGGGGTGTGGTCTGTGAGGGGGCAGGCATGTGTTTGGAGGGTCTGGTTCGCCTGTCAGACTTGATACGGATCATTGGCCGGCTTCTATTCACTGCGAGCTGACAGAGCTAAAGCAATCTACCTGAGAGAGCATTTAATTTAACACACGCTCATCCTATACACCACACCACACACGCACGCAGACACACACACACACACACACACACACACACACACACAACACACACACACACACACACACACAACACACACAACAACACACAACACACACACACACAACACACACACACACACACACACACACACACATTCTCATATTCATTACCCCCCATCCCCTCACGCTGGGATGAGCTGTGCCACTTTGACCCTTACATACAATCCAACGCATGTCTTTATATAAACACACACACACACGCTCACACACACACCCACACACACACCACACACACACACACACACACACACACACACACACACACACACACACACACACACACACACACACACACACACACACACACACACACACACACACACACACACACACACACACACACTCGTCTTTATTCACGCAGACACCAAACACACGTGGCAGCAATCTTAGCTGCCTCCATTGGTTCATCACCTTCTCCCTCGAGACTCGAACCCTGAAGCTTGCACACACACGCACGACAACACACACACACACACCACACACACACCACACCACACACAGACACACACAGCACACACACACACACACACACACACACACACACACACACACACACACACACACACACACTCTCACACGCTGGTCTAACTTTAACCAGTATGAGGGAACACCAGCAAGAACCAGACAGTGATGTTTTCATAAGAGAGAGAGAGAGAGAGAGAGAGAGAGAGAGAGAGAGAGAGAGAGAGAGAGAGAGAGAGAGAGAAGAGAGAGAGAGAGAGAGAGAGAGAGAGAGAGAGAGAGAGAGAGAGAGAGAGAGAGAGAGAGAGAGAGAGAGAGAGAGAGAGAGAGAGAGAGAGAGAGAGAGAGAGAGAGAGAGAGAGAGAGAGAGAGAGAGATCTTGTATATATTAAAAATAGATAAATAGGTATGTATTTAATATAAAATAAATATATATATATACACAGCAGATATATATATATATATATTATAATATATATATATATAATTATATAATATATATATATATATATATATATATATATATATATATATATACTGCATTAGTGGTCACACATCAGCATACATGCATACATAAATGCTAAATAGACATATTAGGCCTATATAAATATATAAATATCATAGCCACATGAATGAACTATAAGAGCTCATATAGATATGAACTATGAGCTAAATTATCTGTTTGAATAGAAGCCATTCCCTTTAGCCTATATATGACTATCAACTCTGATGTTTATGAATACAAGCCATTTGATGTGCATGAATACTAACTCATACAATCCATATGTGTTGGGTGAGCGTTAGCAGTAATGCTGTCATGCTATCACCGTGATTTGGAGACCAGTTCATGCATGCATGCATGATAGCATCCAACAGCGAGGTCACATGGAAGTAGGACTGCATTAGCATTTAACAGCATCTATAGCCTGCAGCAGTGGAGAACAGAGGTAGAACGACAAAGACAGATAGATGGAGAGAGAGAGAGAGAGAGAGAGAGAGAGAGAGAGAGAGAGAGAGAGAGAGAGAGAGAGAGAGAGAGAGAGAGAGAGAGGAGAGAGAGAGAGAGAGAGAGAGAGAGAGAGAGAGAGAGAAGAGAGAGGGAGAGAGAGAGGGAGCGGAGGGGAGGGACGGGAGGGAGGGAGCGAGAGAGAGAGAGAGAGAGAGAGAGAGAGAGAGGAGAGAGAGAGAGGAGAGAGAGAGGGAGGAGAGAGGGAGGGAGGAGAGGGAGGAGAGGAGAGGAGAGAAGGAGAGAGGAGATGGAGGAGAGGAGAGAGAGAGAGAGAGAGAGAGAGAGAGAGAGAGAGAGAGAGAGAGAGAGGAGAGAGAGAAGGAGAGAGAGAGAGAGAGAGAGAGGAGAGAGAGAGAGAGAGAGAGAGAGAGAGAGAGAGGAGAGAGAGAGAGAGAGAGAGAGAGAGAGAGAGAGAGAGAGAGAGAGAGAGAGAGAGAGAGAGAGAGAGAGAGAGAGAGAGAGAGAGAGAGAGGGGGAGAAAGAGGGAGGGAGAATCTCAAAGCCCTTGTGGCTTATTTGATTAATACACAATATAAAACACACACAAAGGATCATTCAACCTAACACAGTTGTATGTGTGGTGTCTGGGGTCATTAATGTTAGTTATGAGTAAGTTGGTTTCTATCCAGTGAGAACAGACGGACCAGACGTTACACTGAGCCCAAACAGGCAGTCACATATTAATCCAGCCCACCGTAAACCCTGTGTGGGGCCGGTTATATCCTGGAGGATTCACCCCTAGGTATCAGAGATCAATTATTATCGTGTTATCGCTCTTATTCTATCATCTTCTACATATATTATGTTAGATTTAATGATACAAATTATTTAATAGATGTTTTACAAATATTCTGTTATATATATTAGGCAATGACTTGTATATATTTAACATATATTCTGTTATAAATATTATGTTGGGACTCTTATTCAATATTTATTGGGCATATATTATTATTTTTTTAAATACTTAACGCAGCTTATTCTCTATACATTGTACTCTAATTCTATCTATATTTTACGTACAGTATGTCTTGTTAGATATATTAGGTTATGGCTCTTATTGTATTTATATTGGACATATGTTATGTTAAGTATATTATTTTATGATTCAATATATTGTATATATTACTCACATTCTAAAATATAAATATATTATATCTATATATTATGTTATGACTATAATGTTCTATGTATATTGTGCATATATTAAGTTGTATATATAATGTTATGTTCATATTATATTTTACATATAATCTGTTATATAAATTTTGTTCTGACTTTTATAGATTGTTCATATATCATGTTACATTTATTATCTTATAACTGACTCTGTATACTGTATATCGTACATGTTTTATGTTATAAATGATGTAGTGACTCTAATTTTATAGATATATTGTGCATATACAATTCTATGTATATAATGTTAGGACATTCTAGATATAAATTGTACAACGTACATGCATGTAAGATATATTATGTTATGACTGATATTGTACATATTTTATGCATTTTGTGGAAGCTCATATTCAATGTCTATTGTACATGCATTCAGATATATACTATACTATATATATAATATGTTATGGTTCATATTCTATACAAATTGTTCAAACATTATGTTCAATATTATACTATAGACTGGGCTCTGGGTTTGATGCAAGCCAATGACATCACACCAGGCCCTCTCTCTGGATTGGTGTTAATGAGGACGGAGCTCCTCACACACCTGACCCACACACACATGAACTCTCCTCAGCATGGCCTTGGATAGATGTGTCTTAAAGTTAATGGTTATGAATGTCCCTCGTGTGGACTTTGGTGCCCATTGAATCCAAGTTTGAAACATTACTGGTGTTTTAATAAAACGCAAAAAATAAAATCAGGCCAACTTCCTGTTGGATATACGGCAGTTTTCTGTTCCAATGATTCTGATTATTCATTCTCACAGATAGTAATTCAACATCACTCCACTCTCTCCACCCCCATCCCCAGAGGAAGGTAAGCCCTGCTTCCTCCTCCCCTCCTCCTCCTCCCCTCCTCCTCCTCCTCCTCCTCCTCCTCCTCCTCCTCCTCCTCCCCCCCTACCTCCTCCTCCTACCTACCACTCTCTCCTCCTCCTGCTCTTACCTCCTCCCTCCCCTCTCCTCCACCTCCTCTCCTCCCTCCCCTCCTCCTCCTCCTCCTGCTCCTGCTCATAATGAAGGTATTTCCTATAAACCCCCCCGACATTCCTATAACCACCCCCCCCCGACACCGCCATCCCTGCTAAATTAATTTGACAGGTTTGCATTAAAACGGCTGATCAATACTCACTTAGAGCCGCAAGGTGGGAGACCTGAAGATATACTCTCTGTCTCCCTCACCCTCTCTCTCTCTCCCTCTCCTCTCTCTCTCTCTCTCTCTCTCTCTCTCTCTCTCTCTCTCTCTCTCTCTCTCTCTCTCTCTCTCTCTCTCTCTCTCTCTCTCTCTCTCTCTCTCTCTCTCTCTCTCTCTCTCTCTCTCTCTCTCTCTCTCTCTCTCTCTCTCTCTCTATAGATATAATATATATCTCTCAGAAAGACACCTTTTTCATACTGTGCCTACTACTCAAACAAACATACACACACACACACGTCCACGATAACGCAGACACACATACACACACACACAACACACACACACACACACACACACACACACACACACCACACACACACACACACACCACACACACACACACAACACACGACACACACACAACACACAT
>OLKM01001518.1:50000-127626 GCA_900291075.1 Melanogrammus aeglefinus
AAACAGCACACGTGTGTGCGTGTGTGTGTGTGTGTGCATGCACGACGTGTGTGTGTGTGTGTGTGTGTGTGTGTGTGTGTGTGTGTGTGTGTGTGTGTGTGTGTGTGTGTGTGTGTGTGTGTGTGTGTGTGTGTGTGTTGTGTGGTGTGTGTGTGTGTGTGTGTTTGTGTGGAGGTGATAAATAATTTAGCAGGCCAGTTAAAGCGTCTGTTGTTAATTGCATTAGGATCCTGAGAGAGAGAGAGAGAGAGAGAAGGAGAGAAGAGAGAGAGAGGAGAGAGAGAGAGAGAGAGAGAGAGAGAGAGAGGAGAGAGAGAGAGAGAGGAGAGAGAAGAGAGAGAGAAGAGAGAGAGAGAGAGAGAGAGAGACTCACTTTCTTCCATCTTGTCTCTGAATATAGAGAATTCTGAGGAATAAAGTGGAGCAGACCACCCTGAGGACACGCACACACACACACACACACACACACACACACACACCACACACACACACACAACACACACACTACACACATACACACACTACACACAACACACACACATACACACAACACCACACACAACCCTCCCCCCAGGATGACAAGCTAACCTTAATTAGCCTAACACGGTGGTATAAAATTGATTGAAATGCAGAACATCAATTATTAAGCCCAACTGTTTATATAACCCCCACTCCGGCAGGATCCCCCTATACATACACAGCCTCCCCTCCCCTCACACACACACACACACACACACACACACACACACACACACACACACACACACACACACACACACACACACACACACACACACACACACACACCACACACACACAACACACACAGAAACACACACACACACATGTCATTAAGGTAACAATGTACGAATTCTTAGATTGCATATGAATGTATAACTACATCGATTACACAAGTGGACACCACACCTACACACACACACACACACGCACACACGCACACACACACTCTGTCACAGACTCTGTCATAAAAACAAATGCCTATGAACCAACGCTCACTTGCATACATCCACCGCCAACACACACACACACACACACACACACACACACACACACACACACACACACACACACACACACACACACCACACACACAACACACCACACACACACCACACACACGCACACTCAACACTCACACAGAAGTCTCCTCAAATAAAACTAAGGCCCTACTTTTGTATTATTATCCCATCATAACAATCTGCCTTTGTTACATTGTACATCCTACATACAACTGGTAGTTTGTAATATAGTAATTTGTAGATGGTAGATTTGTAGCTAGTTGGTTTGCACCATAGAGAAGTTGGCAGATGGTAGTTGGTTAAATCGTTAATATGTCGTTATATATATATATCTGTATTTTTTGACATTGTAAGTTGGTATATATTTGTTTCTGTGTGTTTCCTGTGTAAAACGTTTATTATTGTTTGAAAAGTATAGTAACATTCTCCCTGAGAGCAGCTAGTAGGTAGTATGAAATATACAATAGAACATTATAATATGCAACAGTACTGGAGCTTTACAACATTATAAGGAGAAAGTAATTCACAGTGAAGGAAAGCCATCCAAGCAGATTACAGACGGCTTCCTTTCCTTGCCTGCATATCAATTTGTTAAGCGACCTTTTGAAACCCTGAACCCAACACAGGGGTCATGTAGAGAGGTCGCAGTGGATGTCATCCAAAAACCCTCAAACCCACTTCTGGCCTCTTCCTTCTAAGATGGCCTGTGGTTGGGTGGGGACAAGCCCCCGTGCGCTACCATGGCAACCACAGCTGGCCCATCAGTGCTAGCAGATGTGGATCTGGAGGATCCACATCCTGTATTGATCCAAGATGACCTGACCATGGACTTAGGAGGAAGGAGGAGGAGGTGGAGGAGGAGAGGAGCAGAGAGGGAGTAAAAGGAGGAGGAGAGGGTGGGTGCGAGGAGGAGAAAGGGGAGGAGGGTGGAGGGAAGATGGAGGAGAGGGAGAACGAGAAGGAGGGATGGAGAGGGCATTAGGATGGTTGAACTACTAGTGCGAGGAGTAGAAAGGGGAGGAGGGTGGAGGGAAGTGTGGAGGAGAGAGATGAGGACGAGGAGGGATGGAGAGGGCATTAGGATGGTTGAACTACTAGTGGAAGGCATTACAAGGTTGTGGTCCTTAATGTTAAAACCGACAAGGTCGTTATAAGTTCCCCAAGGTCAATAAACCAGGTGGGCAAAACAAAGCAAGAGAAGGCTTGTGTCAGTATGTTGGCGTGCACACTCCTCAACAAATCTTCATCTGGTCAAGGCAATCAGTCGGTCAATTAAGCGTCCTGTACACACGATAGGGTTGGTTCAGCACCTCAAGTACAAGTCCCGCCAAAGGGATGGTTTCCTAAGAAGTAGCTGAGCGAGCTGTGCATGTCAACATGCTCCCTGTCTGGTTTTGTCTTGTTTGCAGATCAGTGTCTGCGTTATCTGTTTAAAGATTATATTTGGATACATTGGTCTGTCACTTCTTCAGGTATCTTAATGACCATGTCAACATTAATATTTATATGGCTATCCCATACTTAAGATGACCGTAACCTGTTTATTCAGCCTAATAGGATCTGCCAGTTTGGTTGACCCCAGGTGACATCTTGACATCGTCGTGCCAACAACCACCAAATCCACACGTTTGGATTCTGTGTTTACAGGCCACTGAGAGACTGAGAGGGGCGTAGTGTGAGATCTGAGCGAGGGCAGTGGCTGTATGTATGGCTACCAACAGAATGTTGGAAAAAAAAAAAGATTAAGCAATTCTTGAACTTCATGTCCGACTCCAACTGACGAGTTTTCTGACCAAGGTGCATTCCACCGTGCTCCAACGAACTACAGCCGTCTGCAGAATAGACATTTTAATCCGAGAGGCGTAGAGAGGAGAATTGGGAGGCAAAGAGACATAACATAAATAGATTTGCAGGCCATTGAACAATATAAATGTATATATTTATATATAGGAGCACTTTACTGGGCTCCTCCAGACGAGGACACCGGATGAGGACTCACCGCTTCATTCTAGAAGTTGATTGACACTGATACATGAGCTGGAGCTGCCATGCAGGAGATATCTTGATGTTGTGCGTTGATGGCTGGTTTAACCATGTGGGCATTGATTAGTCCACACCTAGCCTCGGCCAGCCCCAAAGTCCAATCTGTGTGACCCGGTCCAGCTATCATCCACTCACACTCCACAGTGTAATATTGAAAAGGTGCTCTGCATTGACAATTCAGGATGATCGCACAGCCAAAAGAAGTCACCATCTTTTCTCACAACTGTACTGCATTTATACTGTGCGTTTTTTTAACCAGTGGCCACTCGTAGCGCTGCACAATATCGCCTACAGTTCACGGTGACCCTAGTGGAGGAGAACCACCTAGCTAGGTCCGCTCACACACACACACACACACACACACACACACACACACACACACACTGATGAGGGAATGATCCTCTGTAACAGACAACACACTTTATGCTCTGTAGCCAACCACACATAATGCTCAAGTCTGACGCACTACTGGTTGCGAGAGGTGGTAAGGCTGGTTTTTGTCATGCACAGTGCATCCCCTGACTCTTTGGAAGGCCTGGTTTCGCTGTCGCACACTCTGTCTCTGATGGCTCTGTAAAGGCTGGTTTCAGTGCACACAGTGTGTCTGACTGTTTGTAAGGCTGGTTTCACCATCTTTTCTCACAACTGTACTGCATTTATACTGTGCATTTTTTTAACCAGTGGCCACTCGTAGCGCTGCACAATATTGCCTACAGTTCACGGTGACCCTAGTGGAGGAGACCACCTAGCTAGGTCCGTTCACAAGGGCTTACCCGTGTTGGAAAAACAAGAAGATACCACAATGGGAGCTCTGAAAAAAGATTGTTTGTATATTGATTACTCGTACATGTACACGTCTGACCACATACTTGGTGGAGGAAGGAGGACACAGCGTTTTTTGTCATGGAAGCGGTGACCCCTGACACTCACAGAGGCCGTGTTAGTTGTGCTTGCTACGACCGAGCGATATCCTCTGGAAAATTAATTTAGAGCTAATTACACGTGTTTCTCCCTTTGTCTCCCCTCGGTCACCCCTTCTCTGCTCTCTCTCTTAATGTCCTCCTTTCTTCTCCTCTTCTTTCTTCTCCTCCTGCTCCAGTTTCTGTCTCAGAACAGCGCACACCCACGCACACACACACACACACACACACACACACACACACACACACACACACACACACACACACACAGTCACACACACAGAGACACACACACAGACACACAAGGTCAAACACACAGTCACACACACAGAGGGTCACACACACAAACACACACACACACACACACACACACACACACACACACACACACACACACACAGACACACACACACACACACACACACACACACACACACACACACACACACACACACACACACACACACAGACACCAATCAAACACACAGTCACACAGGTACAGAGGTAGAGGTGAACTTTGTGTCTGACACGTGACACACCCAAGTGTGCCCTGTAAGCAGCCACCAATATCGCCCCCCCCCCGGCCCCAGCCAGAGGGCCTGTCTGCTTCTTTGGTCGGGGGTCAGCCAGAGGTTTAAGACCCAGCCTTCATTAGCTCACATCATACTATACACTGATCACCTCTGGTACCTTGGCCCCCAAACCCACACTGGTAACACACAACACAACACACACACTCACATCACTAATACATGATCACCCTGGTAACTTGGCCCCCAACCCACACTGGTAACACACACACACACACACACACACACACACACACACACACACACTGATGAGGGAATGATCCTCTGTAACAGACAACACACTTTATGCTCTGTAGCCAACCACACATAATGCTCAGTACGCACACTTTCCGACTGGTCGTAAGGCTGGTTTCAGTACACAGTCTCTGACTGTTTGGAAGGCTGGTTTCGGTACACACTCTGTCTCTGACTGGTCGTAAGGCTGGTTTCAGTGCACACAGTGTGTCTGACTGTTTGTAAGGCTGGTTTCACCATCTTTTCTCACAACTGTACTGCATTTATACTGTGCATTTTTTTAACCAGTGGCCACTCGTAGCGCTGCACAATATTGCCTACAGTTCACGGTCCCAGTGGAGCAGGTGTCTGACGTTTGTTTAAGGCTGTTTCAGTGCACAAGTGTCCTGACTGGTCGTAAGGCTGGTTTCAGTACACACAGTGTGTCTGACTGGTTGTGAGGCTGGTTTCAGTACACACAGTGTCTCTGACTGTTTATAAGGCTGGTTTCACAGTGTGTCTGACTGGTTGTAAGGCTGGTTTCAGTACACACAGTGTGTCTGACTGTTTGTAAGGCTGGTTTCAGTGCACATTGTGTCTGACTGTTTGTAAGGCTGGTTTCACAGTGTGTCTGACTGGTTGTGAGGCTGGTTTCGGTGACGTGTCATGACCCATTAAGTGTAGAAGTGCTCACAACAGGAAACGCAGACGAAAAACAAATAATTAATAATTCAAGAATAAAATTACATCTCTGGCCACAAATAGAGAGAGAGCGCATGAGTGAGTAAATGTAATTCTCAGAAAGAGTTACGAATGAAACAAACAGATCAATTAACTGTAGCCTTTCATTTGGAATAGGGTATAGGAATATATATATATATATATATATATTTTTTATATATATATATATATATATATATAAATCTTTTTTTTTTAATTCTAATATCTACTCTATAGAGTACTTCAATATACAGTATACTCAAGTACACTCTAATACATACACGGAAATATGTGACACTGTCACGTCACGTCATTTAATCTATTCATTCGTGATCTGGGACACGTAATTTCAATTTTTCTTGTGCCAGAAGCACAAATTTCTAACACTATGTCAGCTTTTGGCCACCTGTTTCTACTTTCTCATTTGATTCTGGGAAAATTTGTGACAATTCAACGTAGATATATTTAATGCAGTGATGCTGCCTCCTGTAGGCAAACCGCAAACGGAAAAACAGGTATCTTTCTTCATTCTCTTCTTTGGTAAAAGTAAGTACAGTACTCCAGTCTACTTTGGTATTTGTTGTTTATTAAACCGTATATTAAATTAATTTAACAAATCAGGCAGAATTTTTTATTCAAAATCAATTTAAAGCCTCAAATCTCAATCTCAAGCTCAAAAAACGTGGGTATGATATAAATCTTAATCTTAATCATCTGGCATGAACTGGCTAGGTTCTACGGAAAACAAAAGATGAGCTTTTGTCCAATAAAAAAAACTAGAAAAAATAAATAATCTACCATGACGTACACACAACCAAAGTAATGTGTAAACAAACAATATAGTTTCAATATTGACTACAACATTAAAAAAATCAACAATACAACAAAAATCGAATTTCTTTGGTAATGCATATGCCGCGCTGCTGGTACAAGCGTACAATGCCTACATTCCAAAGGAGCTTGGAGGTGATACGTTTTGCAGACATTCAAACCAATCTAGTTCCTTGCCTTCTCATTCAACCAATCTAGTTCCATTATCGTGGTAACGCCGCCATCTGGTGGACATTATATGTATAACAGCTACAGGTGCAGTCGTTGTTCATGTAAAGACCAGTTTTATAGGTTGATGTTTCGTTATAAATGTTGGTAACAAATAGATTATGTTGAACAATATAGTAACAAATGTGTGGATGATTTGCATATTGTGTAATAATGTGCATGATTTGCAAATCGTAAGTAGTAGCAATGTATTACACAAGTTGTACCTTTTGGAGAGCATTTTGTCCGATCTCTAAACCCTTCCTAACCCCCTAACCCTTAACTCTAAACGGGGGGGGGGGGGGGCTCAGAGCAGAATAGTGAAGGTGTTCTGAGGTTAGTTGAAAGACAGGTAACACAATAGTAGTGTTCAAGCACTTTGCCTTAATCTGGTGTCAGGGCCCTGTTAAAATACAAGATACCATACCTCTTCACGTGCCCACCCACAGAAGAAATAGTAATTGTGACTAAAGTTAAAAGTTTAGAAGGCATCGTCAAGTTGTGTGTGTGTACGAAGCCACAATCTAGGAAGACTTCCTTTTCCTTCAGGTACTGTTCATTGGACATGGACACTATGAAAAAAATGTCATTTATCAAGCCATGGTTTTGATGTGTGCTGATACCAAATGGCCCCTCATGGTATGTTGCACCCATCCAGAAAGCCCAGGCCGTGAAGTGTTATCAATAAAGTATCTAAGTATCACTAAGGATCCGTCTGCAGGCCGTTACCTATAGGCTACTGACCTGAAGAACTGATGAGATGACCTTCAGCAGTTTCTTCCTGAGGATGACGCTCAGATGATCCTTGTGAGAAGGTGTTGCCCTTGGGACCAGAGGACGTCAGGGTAGGTGGGATGCAGCTCAGGTGTCTACTCAGCTGACCCTGACCAACACAGGAGGAGTTCAGGGAGTTCAAGATATAGGACGTATTCCACTCAGTGAGTCTTTACCTGGTCCTTTATTAAGCAGTGCACAGGTCAGGATGTATTCCACTCAGTGAGTCTTTACCTGGTCCTTTATTAAGCAGTGCACAGGTCAGGATGTATTCCACTCAGTGAGTCTTTACCTTGGTCCCTTTATTAAGCAGTGCACAGGTCAGGATGTATTCCACTCAGTGAGTCTTTTACCTGGTCCTTTATTTAAGCAGTGCACAGGTCAGGATGTATTCCACTCAGTGAGGTCTTTACCTGGTCCTTTATTAAGCAGTGCACAGGGTCAGGATGTATTCCACTCAGTGAGGTCTTTACCTGGTCCTTTATTAAGCAGTGCAACAGGTCCAGGATGTATTCCACTCAGTGAGTCTTTACCTGGTCCTTTATTACAGCAGTGCACAGGTCAGGATGTATTCCACTCAGTGAGTCTTTACCTGGTCCTTAATTAAGCAGTGCACAGGTCAGGATGTATTCCACTCAGTGAGTCTTTACCTGGTCCTTTATTAAGCAGTGCACAGGTCAAGATGTATTTCCCTCAGTGAGTCTTTACCTGGTCCTTTATTAAGCAGTGCACAGGTCAGGATGTATTCCACTCAGTGAGTCTTTACCTGGTCCTTTATTAAGCAGTGCACAGGTCAAGAGGGAGTCTTTACCTGGTCCTTTATTAAGGAGTGCAGGTCAGGATGTGTTCCACTTCAGCTCTGGTCCTCTGGTCCTCTGGTCCTCTGGTCTTCTGGTCCTCTGGTCCTCTGGTCCTCTGGCCCTCTGGTCCTCTGGTCCTCTGGTCCTCTGGTCCTCTGGTCCTCTGGTCCTCTGGTCCTCTGGTCCTCTGGTCCTCTGGTCCTAGCCTCTGGTCCTCTGGTCCTCTGGTCCTCTGGTCCTAGCCTCTGGTCCTCTGGTCCTAGCCTCTGGTCCTCTGGTCCTCTGCTCTGGTCCTCAGTCTCTGGTCCTCTGGTGAATCAATTTTTCCACAATGCTCTTCTCAACTATCTATCCACACCCCCTCAAAGATGACATAATGTTATGAACAGTTAAGGTTTATTCATGTCTTAACCTCTGCACCTTCACGTCTCAGTGGACACATCAGGTTGTAGTATGAAGAGATATTGATAAGATTGATTTATTGGTGGGCAATACATTAGAACCATGTCGAAGGTGACTCTTCTTATGTCCTCAGCATGTTTATGGATGATTATCTTTCTCGATTGTTGGATTATTGTTTTTTCTGGCAACCTTTGAGCTAACGTCTAGCGGTGGCCAAGCCTGTGTGATAAGAGTGCCAAGAAAAGGGATTCAAATGGAAGACCGTAAGCAGTTTCTATTTGAGCAGGGCTATTCATCTCACCAGTCATGACACACCTTTCTGCACATCAACTCATTAAACTCCCAGTACTTAGGCCCTGGTTTCCCCGTCTACTCTAGTCCCAGTTAAACTTTCTCCTGTCTATTTGAGTTTTTTTCCCTGTGTTCCCGATGATATTCAGCCCCGGAGAGCGAGCTCTGGCTGTGTGTGGATGTGTGGAGCTCCTTCTGGACAGCCGTTGGTTCAACCTGGTCTCACGAAAATACGTGACACTGTCACGTTATTTTAATCTATTGTTCGTGATCAGGGACACGTATTTTCAAAATCTTCGTGTCAAAAAGCACAATTTTCAAACTGTCATGGCAACGTCCGCTCGGACACTGGACTTGCGAGGCATTGTCTGATAACTAACAATATGACAGCTTGGCCACCCGTTTCTACTTAAAATTGTCTGTGATAACTAACAATATGACAGCTTTTGGCCACTGAAAGAACAGTAGGTACAGTTAGGAATCAGACTGTAAGTAGAGTGATGTCGATCAACTAAATAAAATGCTATGATAGAAAGATGGTTAGGATTGTTGTTTTTAACCCAGGAAACTAAAGACATTCATTATCCAAGACACAAAACAAAGTTACATATATTCTGCCTGGTGTCGTGCAAGGTGATAACGCCCATATTAGGAACACTAAAACGACTCCTGCAGCCTTTGCATCTCGTGTTATATTTGCATTATTGGGCAAACACACATAGAAGGCACACAAAACATTGTTTTTTAAACGTTCAACAAAAGGGAAAATAGCAATGCCGGCCGTCAAAAGAGAAAGGCAAACCACATACCAGGGATGACCAAATAAGTGGAATATTATGTAGAGCAAGGCCCATAAAAAAATGAACCTATATCCCAGTATGCAAACTATGTTATGACAGCGTGTGTGTGTGTGTGTGTGTGTGTGTGTGTGTGTGTGTGTGTGTGTGTGTGTGTGTGTGTGTGTGTGTGTGTGTGTGTGTGTGTGTGTGTGCGCGTGTGCGTGTGCGTGGCGTGCCGTGCGTGCGCGTGTGTGTGCGTTTGTGTGTAAGCGCGTACCCGTTGGCTCGACAACCTGAGGTCGGGAGCACTGGGAACTATTCTCCGTAATTATCGCGGGTATAGCATGGTGTGTTATGAATAGATTTACTATTTCAATCGATTTTTGATTTACCTTTATAGATAACAGATCGATGATTGATCATATATAGGGAAGACGTGAGGAATATCGGAAAACATATACATAGGGAATATACTTTCACAATATAGGGTTAAAAGAAAGGAAAAGTGAGAAGGAGTCTAGCCCTGAAACGTGGGTGAGTTTTCCGATCTGTTTGATTAAAAATGTGCTCTACTTTACTAGTGTCTCCAGGCCTGTCGTTTAAAGTGCATCGAAAGAGTGTTTCCAAATTGTCAGATGTGCAACACCTTTCCATGACGACAATGTGTGAGATCAAATTGGCCACGACTGCTCCTACTTTCGCTAAATAAATGTGTGGGCTATGTAAAGAGTCGGTCGATAAGTGAGAGTTTGCCAAATGTTTTGAATACATCAATGTAAAACTTACCACAGCCAGTTCAAGGGTGTGTATCATTTGATGTTCGGGACCACGCAACCTAAATATAAACACATAACATTAACTCAATCGATCTAACTATAAATCTAACTATACATCTCACTATAAATATAATTACCAGATTCATTGATAAAATCAATTAGCTCACTGACCGCGGAGGAATATGTAAATGTATACAGATTAAGTCTATTAAAAACACAAATGTAGTGAGACGTAAACGTAATAATATAATCCTTGTTGTTGACTGGTAGGCCTATAACTTGAATAAACCCTATTCACTGAAGCCTCACTGTAATCTCCCGGCCTCTGAAAATGTGTTTACACTGATATTGCTGAAAACAATGTCTGGAAAGAGTCAAAAGAGCAATCTGCTAATTCTCTTTTAACATAACCCATGGTTGATTCAATTCATCCACCTATGACTTCTATGAATTCATCCTGGATAGCCACTATACTACAAATAATAAACCATTGCAGATGTATTCCAATGTAAATCTTATTAGGTGCTAAGATCCCTAAAGTTTAGCTCCTAGATCCTTGACATCGTACATTATTTCCCACTGACGGGAGACCTCGGTTTATATCTTTAATTTGTCTTCATGGTGTTTCAGACCACTGATGCGTCTGTGGACCCAGGCATAATGAGTCCCGGTGGATGTTACCAAGGAGACGAACACACAGCTCAGTGTCCCTACCAACACATACACACCCAGCTACCTCACATCAACATGTCTTTATTCATAGGAGATGTTAGCTCACAGTCTGACCATGAGGTCTTCATAGGACATGTGACAGCCTGACCATACTGTCTTTATTTACAGGACATGTTAGCCAACCCTGTCTTTATTATGTACCAGGGACCGAAATATGAGGCATTTTCGCGAACAGTATTTTACGAAAAAGTGGATGTTCTTATATATGTATTATATCTAAAGGATTATATTGAGAAAGAAGTGTGTGTGTGTGTGTGTGTGTGTGTGTGTGTGTGTGTGTGTGTGTGTGTGTGTGTGTGTGTGTGTGTGTGTGTGTGTGTGTGTGTGTGTGTGTGTGTGTGTCAGGGTATGGCGCGCTGCCGCTGCAGGGGGAAGCTGCTGTGCATGTGTCTGCTGCCATGCATGATGACCGGCCACCTCATCATCTACATCTTGGTTTCCATCTTCATCACCCTGTCCTACACCCCGCCAAAGATCTCCCAGCGCTACGTGGCCCCGGGGGCCTCAGACCTGGGCCCCTGGTCGCCCTTGCCCCTCCAGCCCTTCTGGAACCTGCAGCTGGAGCGGGCCCTATGGAACCGGCTGCAGCACGCCTTGGACCGCCGGAACAACCCCATCCTGAACGCCAACGCCACAAGCTCGGACGCCAACGCCACCCAGCGGGACTGCCGGGCAGGCCTGCCCCCGGACGGCCCGGCGGACCTCCCGGATCAGGTGCGGGCGTTCGTGGGGTCCATGCACCGGCGGCGGTACCCCCTCATCATCAACCAGCCGAACATCTGCAGCCCCGATGGCGCCCTCACCCCCGGCTTCCCCGCCCTCCTCATCGCCGTCAAGTCCCAGGTGGGGAACTTTGAGAACCGCCAGGCCATCCGCGAGACCTGGGGCCGGCGGGGGCGCGTCACCGGGCCCATGGGAAGAGGGGTGTGGGAGGTGCGGACCGTCTTCCTGCTTGGCCGACAGGACGCGGGCAACGGGCCCCACCCGGACCTGGGCCGGCTGTTGGAGCTGGAGAACCGGCAGCACGCCGACATCCTGCAGTGGGACTTCAGGGACACCTTCTTCAACCTCACCCTGAAGGAGCTGCTGTTCTGGGGCTGGTTCGAGGAGCACTGCCCCACCGCCACCTTTGTGTTCAAGGGGGACGACGACGTGCTGGTTCGGACCAACCGGCTGCTGGAGTACCTGCAGCACCGGCTGGACGAGCACCTGCTGTGGCGCGGTCTGCGGAACGACAGCGACGCCTCCTTCGACCTGTTCATCGGGGAGGTCATCCACAACGCCCGGCCCAACCGCGAGCCCGACACCAAGTACTACATCCCCGAGAGCTTCTACAGCGGCGTGTACCCGCCCTACGCTGGTGGTGGAGGCGTGGCCTACTCGGGCTCGCTGCTGATGCGTCTGAAGGAGGTGTCGGAGCTGGTGCAGATGTTCCCCATCGACGACGTGTACCTGGGCATGTGTCTGAACCGCCTGGGCGTGGCGCCCAGCCACCACCCCGGCTTCTTCACCTTCGACCTGCCGCGCTACAAGAGGACTAAGCCGTGCTCTTACAGGTCAGTGCTTCTGGTGCACAAGCGGACGCCCAAGCAGATGCTGTTGCTGTGGCGGGCGCTGCATGGACTCCCAGGGCGCTGCTGAGCTGGATTTGATATTCAAATGTAGTGCTGGTTGCCCATGCTGATTCGTTTGACTAAGGTTCAGACACCCCCCAACCTCCTCCTGAGTTGGACCTGTTCAGTTGAGCTGTATCTGAATCAAGATCAGCACCGCTCTTTCTGCCTTAGTGACACACATTAAGGAATGCTCCTTTTTTTTACCTTCTATGTACACTCATGTTAATCCACATGAATATATACATAACATACATACTCATGTATATGTACATGTTTACACACATATACATAAAATACCTCTCATGCATATGTATATATATATTATATATATATACATAACATAAAAAAGGCCTGCTCATATATATGTACATATGTTTATGCACATCTATACATAACACACATAGTTATATGTACATATACGTAACAGAAATATACGTATACAAAAACATAAACTTATCAGGGTTACATCCATACAACTGTTGGAGCAAAGTATGAAAGCAGGCTGTGGATTCTCCCAGTGCTGCCAATCAACTCCTGAATGATCCATACCATCCCTGCTACAGAGTCCCGCCATTATATGATGTATATATCTTTATATAATCAATGTAAAATGTGATGAGATTAGAGCTAGGATTTAAACCGTTTGTTGTATCAGTGGCAGAATTTACAAGGCACCCTTGCCAATGAATTAGATTAGAAGATGGAATAAAATGTTTTTCTTTATGACCGTTATCTGTAATCGTGTTTATTTTTAATATTGTACACGTTATAATGAGCGATGTTGTATGTGAGGTGCCACGCACAGTGGTGTTATACGCACGTGGATCTCAACGTCAACTTTGGCAGGTTGGGTCTTAAGGACGCAGGTTGTGTGTCCCTCCCGACCATGGTCCCGACTCAGCTGTGTTCATTCTTCCGGTCCATCACTGCGATACACACTTTGACCACAGGGTGAGGCCGTTCACTAAGAAGTTAGACAAAACGACATGTAACGAATCCCTTTCTTTGGTAAGGTGTCAACACATTGATTGGCATTAGATATGGGATTTATGGCTCTTTGAAGGGAGCCGGATCTTGAGGAGCCGTTCTTTGCAAAGAGCCGTTCAAAAGGCGTTCATTATTTTATTTTTAAGAAGCTAGCCTAGTGGTAACCCTTTTTATATGGGAAATAATCACTGGGAGGAATGATAGGGTAAGATTTGGATCTGAATTATTCAGACTTAGACATCGGATATTTCAGTTTGATATAGGCCTATTTTAAATATTGATTATAATTTAATTTAACATGTGTGGACTACATTTTAATGTCTGATCTGTATTCATTGTAAACATTCCACAAGGTGGTGCTATATCCCTCTGCTTTGACACTGAGATCACTATTTTGGATCTTTGTATACAATGCGTCGAAGCAGTGCCGGCCCTGAGTAATTTGGTGCCCTAGGTAAGATTTTAGCTGGCGCCCCCTTGCATCGCGCATTGTCAATTTCACAATCAACTTTCATACAATCACATAGAAACTGAATGTGTGTATTCAAGATTTTATTTCTTTGAGTAAAGCTAAGGTATGAAATATTAACAGTAATACACTTTAACTGCAGTTTAACACAGATGTAAACTTTAACAAACATAAACTGTGACACATAAAACCAAATGCTTACAACCACCCTAAGACAAAGGGAATGGACAACTAAAAGCATTTTAACTGACATACAAGCAGGAAAGACCTGTAAAATAACACCTGAACAGGCCGAACGTTAGGTTTCCAAACGTCCCTGATGAATTTAAGGTTGAGTAACATTAACACACGTCGACTCAGCAATTTTTTGATTATTAAACAATGTTGCTATTGTCCGAAGTAAGCTAGCAAGCTAACACTCTGCTCCAACAACGGTAATTACGATGCATTAAACTATTAATTTCATGTACTTCATCACATTTCCTTCTTTTCCTTCCTTGGGCGCTGGATGGCTTCAGTCATTTGGACATAATTCCGATACAGTGTCATTAATCATTTTCTTCGTCTCGGGGTCACGGTCAGAATCAGGCAGCTGGCCTCTTGACCCCTCCCCCCTCATAGAGGGCAGGTACAGAGCAATGAGCCAGGCAGGCACCCAGAAAAAAGGCTTCTCCATTATTTAAAGGGGACATATTATGAAAACAGCACTTTTCCTGGGATTTGGGGTGTTGTTGTGGGTAGATGGTGCTCCCAAACACATACAAACTTTGAAATAAGTCCGTACATGATTTTTTGAGTGAGATACGCATCTAGCTTCTAGCTACCAAACGAGGGAGTCAGTTTCGGCACCGCATCCTACGTAGGAAGGGGGCAAATTTGAATATTACCTCCCACTTCCCCACTCCCCTCCAATCAGAGCATCGCTAAGATTGTGTGGACCAGCGGACGAGAAGCTCCGGCAGGGAGGACTTGGTGCTAGCCCTGCAGCTAAGCTCCGGGAGTACAATCCCTTTCTCTGGCGCCGAGCTCACCCCGCCGGAGCTGCTGCAGAAGGGAAGTCGGGAGGAGGAGACACATGAAGTAGAAAGGGATTGTACTCCCGTAGCTGAGCTCCCGGACTGCTGGAGCTGCCACCTAGCTTCGGTGCCAGTTCAGCTCCCGGAGTACACTGCCCGAGCTGCCGGACTGTGGCCGGACGGCTTCAACGGCGGCCGGCACCTCCGGCGCGGGGAGCTCGGAGGCAGTCCGGCAGCTCAGCTCCTGGAGTACAATCCTTTTCTTCTCCATGTCGCGGTTCATGGACTTCAGAGAGTCAAAGTTCCTTCCCCCCAATTCTTCTCAACCATGGCCGAGATATCCACCACTACCGTCTTTACTTGTGGAAGTACCAGAGCTCAGCACTGTGTGTTCTCCCGCGTGGTGAATAGGTCGACCCCCGCCTTCCCAAACTCGCTCCATATCGGATTGATCAGATCGTGGTGCAGAGTCCAGTCTCCTGGTTGGGGACCCCCCCTCGACATTATGTCGGCCCCTCTGTTCAGGACACCGGGGATGTACGCTGCTCTGATGGAGAGCAAGTGTGTGTGCGCCCAGCATAACAGCTGTCTCGCTATGCTCAGCAGCTGTGCCGAGCGCACGCCCCCTTGGCGATTTATGTATGCTGCTTGTTGTCCGTGCAAATCATGTGTTGATTCGTCAACATTGGGGCAAAGTGTTGGACCACTTTCAACACAGAGAGGAGCTCCAATGCATTTATATGCATGGTCACGGGGGGCGGCCAAACGCCACCCACTACGTGAAACTCGCATGTTCCTCCCTAGCCCGACAGAACATCCGTGAACACTGAGATGTGTGACGTTGCTCTGCCCAATGGCACCCCTCTCGTGAGAGTTCGGGGATCGCCCCAGTGGGTCAAATCAGGGCCCACTGATGGGAATGTTCACTTTTCACCGCTGTTGGCGCACCGGGTTGATGCGCAGGCGAGAAAACCATCTCTGCAGCCGCCTCGTGTGAAGCAGCCCAAGCGGCACCACCGTGTGAGCGGCTGACATCATGCCCAGCAGCCTCATGACAGAGAGGGCTGTCACGACGCTGCTCGGGGAACAGCGGCGGAGGAGAGACCACTCCATCCTCTGCTGTGAGAGCCGTGCTCTCATTACAGCTGAATCCAGCTCTACCCCCAAATACATTACACTTTGTGAGGGGAAGGGGGAGCTTTTCTTCCAATTTATGGCGAAGCCTAAATTCGACAGGTGAATTACCAGCTTTTTTGTTTGAATAGCTGCTTCCTCCTCGGAGTGAGCCATCAAAAGCAGATCATCCAAGTAGAACAGTACGCACGCTCCACACACTTGGAAAACGTTTGTGGGGCTAGAGAATAGCCGAACGGGAGAGGGTTGTACTGGTAGTGTGATCCATGGAATGAGAAACGCAGGAATTTCCTGTGTTTGGGGATCACTGACGTGACGTGGAAGTAGGCGTCCTTCAAATTGAGGTGAACCAGTCGCTCGGTTTTAAACACTGTAACACTCGTCTGATTGTTAACATGTGAAACGGCCTCTCCGCGATGCATTTATTGAATAGGGCTATGAGAATCGGTCTCAGCCCTCCTGTCTTCTTGGGTACCAGGAAATTTTATACCATTTTATTCCAATAGAATCCCTGCATTTCCTCCCCCTTCGGGACTGTGGAAATCACTTTTTTCGCTAGAAGCTGCAGGAGCTCCGCCAAAAGTGACAGCTGTTGATCCTTGGATGACCACGATGTTTCCACAATTCCGTTGAATCGTGGCGGAACGGAGGTGGACTGCAGGGTGTGACCCTTGCTGATCATGCACCATTTGGCCAATGTGCATGTGTTCAGCCATTCTGAGTAATGCTCTGAAAACGGCTGTGCAGCCTCATGTTTTGATGCGGCTCATGGAAACGAGCCACGCTTGAGTCCCTGCCGCCGCTGCGAGGGGAGGAGTCCGCATCACAGCCCATGGGGAGCTCTGCCCGAAAGGGCTGGGTGTGTGTCATTAGTAGAGGCGTGCCCTGCCTACTCAGCTTGTGACAAGAGTGTAGCTTCCTCTCTCCTGAGCGTTGGGACGCGCGGAGGAATAACACTGACTGGGCAGCAGACTGCTGACACTGTGAACGAACTGTGTGTCATTCGTAGACAGAGAGCTCGTTTTAGCGGCTGTCTCGCCACATGTCATGCCAGGCATGATGTGGTGAGGGGAAAGTAATGTAGGGCTGGCTCAATCAATAATACAAGGTTTATTGACGGCCTGCCTATATGTAGCGAGAGATGTGTGTGAAACAGTTACGGCCGAACCGGTAGTCCCGGCGTTAACTGGGGTATGGGGAGAAAACAGCCGTCTTTAGTAAAGAGGTGTCTCTCGCTGTCACATGCTTCTCCCTCGCCCCGTAATAGCCGGCGCTTGTGGGGTGGGACATCGCCCCATGAGCCCGCTGCCTGAGGCCTTTGCTGGCCGCTCGTCGCAGCCTGCGATGGAGGCGGGCGGGGCTGGTAAGCTGGACGAGGCTGCCTTTGTAAAGGTAATGAAGGGCTGGCTCGATCAATAATACAAGGTTTATTGACGGCCTGCCTATATGTAGCGAGAGATGCGTGAAAAACAGTTATGGCCGAGCCGGTAGGCTCCGGCGTTAACTGGGGTGTGGGGAGAAAACAGCCGTCTTTAGTAAAGAGGTGTTTCTCGCTGTTGCACGCTTCTCCCTCGCCCCGTAACTGCCTTCGCCGGCGCTTGCGGGGCGGGACATCGCCCCATGAGCCCGCTGCCCGAGGCCCGTAAGCCTGGGGGCCAGGAGGAGGAGCTGCCGGCAGCGCCGTGACAGTGGCTGTCGGGGGCCTTTGGCAGCGACCGGATGGCGGCGGAGGGCGGAAGACGTGTCCCCTGAATTTCTCTGCCTCCTCGGATGCAGCCTGCACGTCATCCACCATAGATGACAGACGGGGCCCAAACAGCCCGTCCGGGCTGATGGGGCACTCCAGTAACTGTCGCCTCATCGGCTCAGGGATGCCCGGGGTCTGCTGCAGCCACAGGTTCCTCTGTATGAGGTGCTGCCATGCCGCCGTCCGGGCCGCTGCCACCGCGCCGGTGGAGCAGAGGCAGAGGATGACACTCGGCGGTTTTCGCCACGTCGACTGCCTGTTCGGCCAGACGATGAGGGTCAGCCGCCATGGTGGAGATGTTATGTGCCAGCAGGGCGATGTTATTCATAACAGCCTCTTGCTGCATCATACACCAATGCGCTCTGTCTGTAAGCTTGGCCGTCAGCTGGTCTTTGGGAGTGGGGCAGCAGTCGCTGAGCCCCGGCTTCACTCCAAAGACAGCACATAGATCGGGATCCAGCGGCGGTACCACCCTGTAACCCCGGTCTGTCAGACCCTCCGTCTTCATGACCTGGATGAATGTTTTCACCGGAGCCTTGAGCTTCCCGGGCTCCGCCGCAGCTCCACTGAAGTATGTACTGATAGCGGGAAACATTGTCCAGATCGGGTCAAGACGGGCGGGGCATGTTGCGGCCTCGAGCCCCCAGATGCCATGCAGCTGGTCCGGGCGTTGGGGGGCCTGAGGCATGGGCACCGCAAGACCAAGGTATGCGGCTGCCCTGGCGATAATGCCCGGTAACTCCACTGCGTTTTCGCCTTCACGTCCATCGTTTACTTCAGTGTTTTTAAAAATGCCGGTCTTCGTTTGTCTTCCTGTTTATGACGGTAAGGATAACCCCGCCCCCTGCCTCTGGCGTAAAGCGGTTCCCGTTCTAGCCCAGCTCACAACTGGCGCTTGAGTTGAACCGGTTTTTAGGGGCCGGAGCCGGTTCTTTGGCGGTGTGAAACCAAAACCCTGGCTCTAGCTCCGAACCGGCCCGGAACGGACGGATTTTGCGGCGGTGTGAAAGGGCCATCAGTGGAGTAGCAGGAGGAGCTTGTGTGTGCATGCTGTGAGTGTGACAGCATAAAAAAATAAACAAAGCCCTAACCCTAACCCTAACGATAAAGAAAATGAACGGCTAACCGCTACGACTCGGTTCACATTGTTCATGTTAAAGAGCCGTTCAAAACGGTCGAGCAAACACTTTTTTTACAGAGACTATCAACATCAGAAAGCCACAATACAAAGAGAACAAAGTTCACCCAAGGGTACTTACAATTACAAGAGCAACACAGCCATGTCAAGTCGGCATCCGATTTGCAGTCTTCTTTTTCATTCAGTTCACGCTACTCCTGAGAAGCTCGTCCAACATTTACTCGTGTCCGGCCTCTCTGTCGGTCAGTCTCCCTTTTCTCTCTCCGACATTGGGTTCCTTTCGCTACTTGTGTTTATATCGAGCCAGTTCCGTGTTTGTGGGTCTGTAGTGATGTAAAGCAATTCATGCTTCCCAAGACCCGAGACTCCCGTGAGAGTGGGCGGCGGGTCGCCGGCAGAAACGTGCATATTCCCTTTTTCCAATCGACCCATAAAGTGTTATAGAACCATCACACCATCACCATCACAAATTAAGCCAAAATAGTTGTGTATAATTCCCCTTTAAAAGAGTATAACTTGTGAGAGACTTGAACAATGCGGTGGATTGAACAATGTCCCCATGATTTTCTCTTTGTATTACCTGATGCAGGGTAATCCCCTCCACATGTGACTGGGTTCAGAGCTGAAGTAGTTGGACCCCTTTGTCCCTGAAGCATTTCTTGGCATCCCTGATGGATTTCTGAAATTCATATCTATGTGCTATTTCGGCATCAGGGTCCCCTGAGTTGAAGGTGATGGTCCTTTTAAGTTTTGAATGAATCTTCGGGCTGATCATAGGTTTCTGGTTGGGGCAGGGGCAGACTCTGACTTGTGAAACCATAACGTTGATGCACTTACTTCTATAGCCTATGACAGAGTCTGTGTCATCATTGGATATCAGTTGCCTTCTCAAACATTGTAAGTTGTCTCAAAGCATTTGTGTACAACCTTTTATTTAAAAAAAAAAAATTTCACGCACATGTGCTAGCTTGGCTTGACTCGCATCAGCATCAGCCCAGTATGGCCCATGGCTTCATGACAACAAGGTTACCATCTTGAAGGTGGGTCTTTAACTGCAGATGCTATTGTGGATGAGATAGCAACATAAAAATGTGAACAATGTTTTGCATTCATTCACAAAACATATAAAATATTTGTTTTGTTTCAGATAATCGGACCACTGATCATGACAATAATACCCGTGATGACGAATTCAGATGACATTCCATTTTCCCCCATTGTTGCTTCCTGTTCGCAATAGCTCATTGAGAGACGATTTAGAGCTCATTCACACCTGCCTTGTTTGGTTTGAACCAAACCAAAAAAATCGATGTTTCGGACCTTTTGGGCTGGTGTGAATACAAACCATCGAACTCTGGTTCGGACAAAACAGTCGGTAGAGACCCAGCTGAAATGTCTGTTAGATATTTGGGTCCGATATCCAATAGACATTCCGTCTCCTCTTTGCTCCATGTTGAGCCACGATTATTTTTTACACATTCAGCACCAGGATGAGGGAGAAGGAGTTTGACCGGTCCGCAGATCAATGATATCACATTTAAGACCTTTTTGTCCGATGATTGACCGATCTTTGCCCACATGTGGGTTTGTTGCTAAATTCTGGGACTGTTTAAAAAATTGCAATGTGAAAAGGTACCACACCAAACCCAAAAATAAACATTGTTTTTTGGTCCGGACCAAAGAGAGCAAACTAAAGTGAAGGGACTTCCGCTCTTGCCTATATCCGGCTCAAGCAGACCGCACTGACCATTCTCCCGGCGGCCATCTTGAATGGAGTCACGGATCTATTCACGGCAACTTTCACCTTATTTAATACCTTTATGCAAGTCTGTTATTATTCCAGTAGCCTTTTGAGTACTCCATTTATTTACATTGCTTACATTTACATTTGCTTTTCCTGTATTTTAATCCGTAGGACTGTATCATCGTTTATGATTAAAAACCTAGGTCAATCATATCGAGGAGTTCTCTTCATAAAGGACTTTCCTGGTGTGAATACGCCCATAGTATAGGTACTCTTGTTTATACATTGGACAAGGTTTCAAACCCATTTCGCAGGCTCCTCTTGAACACAGTAAGCCCGCAACACAGTTTCACAGAGCATTTGAACAAAGTGTCAATGCCATGTCATGCTATGTCCTTACATTAGAGGAGGTAAATGTTAACTTAAAGATCAGGGGGCCCTACATTCTCGACAAACAGATGGGGTCTCGGCCCTCTTACGAACCGCAGTAAAATTACGACAGCAATTTGTGCAGTTTTGCTTCACGGCAAATAGGTTAACATGAAGATGGGTTTATTTATTTTTTCCACCATACCGCGAGCCGGCCTTCTTGCAGTAGGCTACTAATTGTGTAAAGGGGGCACTGGCACTCTTTGCTCAGCCACTGCATGTGTATATTTATGTAGGCCTATTTACCTTTCGTTTTCGAGAAAGTCCGTGAAAGTTCTTCAATTTAGTGGTAACTCTAATGTCAAAGGTAGGAAACCACTGACCTAAATGAGCCCAAATTAAACAAACCGTCTTCGAGGCGTCCCAGGGGATATGGGCGGGGCCATCATGTGGGCGGGGCCAGAGCGGACTAAGCAGTTCGCCACGAGAACACATTTGAAATTTCTCCTTAGGTACAATCCCGGGCGGCTGGATTTACTGGACTAAACGATTTATTTTTCGAATTGCACACCCTCCCCTCCATCCAATCAGGAATCACAAAAGCCACGCCCCCCCTGCTCGGTGCGATGTGCTGTGAAAAACTGTAGCTACAATAAAAGCATTGCATACCAGTGC
This sequence comes from Melanogrammus aeglefinus, assembly GCA_900291075.1. Taxonomy (NCBI): domain Eukaryota; kingdom Metazoa; phylum Chordata; class Actinopteri; order Gadiformes; family Gadidae; genus Melanogrammus; species Melanogrammus aeglefinus. Next base: position 72,014 of record OLKM01001518.1, read on the forward strand.
GCATGCGCAGAACAGCGTGCACGTTGACTGACAGACGGGACATCCATCCAAGTTGTCTGAAACTAATTTGATTGGTCGGCCAATTTTTAGCCCCTACTCCTTACACAGATGACCAAATTACGTCATTGATATGTCAAATTACTAACGTGATCAATTACTGTCTAATACTTATATTAGATTTTTATATTTGCCACAAAACGAGCCGCCCGGGATGGTACCTTTAAAGCAGAAATAACGTGTGAATTTTGACTTTATATCAAGAACTGTATTTTCTTTTTCACTGCTAAATATCAACACTTCTGTCGATAATGTCAATAAGACTGCCATTTTCCCATTTTAAACGACTGCATGCATTAAAACATATTTGACTGACATAGGCCTGCCGTTTGGTAGTGATAGGCCTATCAGTGTTAGGTTGTGTGGAACCCATAGTCACAATGACTGTGGGTTTCTGTGTGAAGGAGATCTATTTAAATCCAGTGAGACCATGAGAAATGCAGTCGTTCCTGCCGATCGGCATTCTGATCGATGCATCCTGTCACTGTCACCAGTCACTCAAACCAAGAACCCAACTGCTTTGTAATGTTTTGATCGCGTGTTGATTTGATATTTAATGTCAATAGTGGAAGTTCAACAAAGCCAGATTTCATCAGCCGTTTCTTTCGCATTGCTTATCACGATAAAAACACGTGTTTTTGTTTTGAAATATGCATTTTTGATTTCAATGAGGACGGACCGAAACCCTTTCGAGGTGACGTCACCGCAAACTCCGCCTCAGCCAAGTAGCCTATCCTAAGTACAAAAGGAGTTGAGTGAAACTCAGCTCCTATTGTAAACAGAGTCTGTCGTGGCTGCTCACTGTACCGCTGACCGCACAGCAAAACGTCCAAGCAGCGCCACAGTGACCACAACAGCAGCACCACCAGCACCATGCCGTCCCAGGAATGGATCCGCACCTCGCTGCGGACCCCTGGGATCCTTATCTTCGGGATGGTCCTTGCCCCGTGCGGCTGGATCCTTGACCTCGTCGCCACGGTGGCCCCCAACTGGCGCACGATACACTCCATAGCGGGAACCCCACCGAGCGAGTTCATCCAGCAGGGCATCTGGGACATCTGCCGGGCAACGGAAACCAGCCAACTGGGCTGCGGGCTGCAGGACACGGCCTACTTCAACGAGCAGATCATCGAGGTGGCCCAGGGGCTGATGGTGGCGTCTCTCATCGTCACCCTCATCGGCCTGGCCGTCGCTATCCCAGGGGTCCGCTGCTGGCGTGAGTCCCCACGCTGGACCCTGGCCGGCCTGGGCGGGCTGCTGATCTTCCTGTCGGGCGTCATGACCCTCATCCCCATCGCGTGGTACACGCACATCCTGGACGAGATCCCGGTGTCGAGCGTGGGCGGCAACGTGCAGGTGGGCTACTGCATCATCCTGGGCTACATCGGAGGCATATTCGAGGTCCTCGCGGGGGTGGTCATGTTCATCGGGATCTGCCGCTGCTGCGGAGGCAAGAACCGGGGGGAGAGGCCGGTCGACGAGGTCAGGGGCTCGCAGTTCCGACACCGGAAAAACCCGCCGCCAAGGCGCTTGGAGGTGCCCAGTCTGTCAAGCTCCAAGAGCAGCGCGAGCAGCGTCGCTTACTCCCGGGACGACGACGACGTGTCCTTCCCGCGCGCCAAACCTGCCCCGGCCCGCTCCGTCCACACACCATACTCCAACACCAGCAGGCCCTACGACGTGGACCTCTAGAGACACGAGCACCCCGCTGAGCAGATGCTCGGACCCGGACACAGCAGGGGGTCGGGGGTTAATCGAAGAAGCATTGGTATCCTGCGATATGTATTGTGGGATCGGGACAAACCCCATGACCACAGCCTCACCTGCATGAGGTCCGATCCTCTGTTACATGGATATAAAACATATAAAAAAAGTAGTAGGCCTAATATATTGTCTTAACATCCGGAACATGGAAGAACAAATACAATTTTTTTTTAAATAGCTTGACCTACGGAAAGTATTTGATGTTAGAACATGCTGTACGTCTGATTTTTTTTTGTAAAAAGCCCTTATCTTGAAGGAACATAAGGGTTAGGTTGTCCTGGTGTTAGCTGATGGATTTGTTGGCAGCCATTTTTTGTACATTGTCAATACTTTTATTTTTATATGCACTTTACATTCCTCGTTGAGATTGTAGATTAACAAACAGGATTGTAGTAAACTATACTGCTGACAGACTGTAGTAAACGGTAGTCTTTAAAGACTGTAGAAAATTGTAGTCCTAAAGACTAGTGAACTGTAGACCTAAAAGTAGTGAACTTTAGTCCCTAAAGACTAGTCGACTGTAGTCCTAAAATACGAATGAACTGTATTCCTAATTGACACTAGTGAACTGTAGGCCTTGTCCTAAAGACTAGTGAACTGTAGTCCTGGATTATGGATTAAGTGTTGTATAAATTCCATTAAAAACTCTGCAAGAACTTCATCACATGACTCATTCCTTCATGTAAATGTTTGATGTCCGGAGATTTGAACAACAATATACACATTTGATTACATTTGAATAACTTAATTAATTTTGAATAATAATTTAATATCTTGCTAATTTTTTATTGGAGACAGAGGGTTGATAATGCAGTATTACTGTAAATTGTATTTTTGGCAAGGATAATCACCTTGATGTATTGGATGTACCGCATCGTATGTATGTATACATACATCAAGATATTGAAATTAAGTGTGAGTGCACATAGCCTACTTCAGATGGTTAAAAGGGGACCAACGGGTCTGTTACCAAGACCATGCTAACGTGTACTTCCATAGCAAAACATCAATGTATCATCCAAGACAAATAGGTAGTGAACAGCCGGCCTACTGAGAGAGAATGTAGACAGCGTTCAACCCTAATTATATAACAACCAACTATACACGTCGAATAGGAATTCCGTATGTCACTGAAATGTTGCCTATCCTGTTCACCAAGAAGTTTGAAAGGTACAAGGCCACCTATATTTAACACACACACACGCACACACAATGTGGTATAGCTTGGTCCCCAGTGGAAAACGCGTCCCATTAACTGCTCTACATTGGTCCGAGGCCTATAGTTTCTTTGGCCTCTTCTTTCCTATAGGCCTGCGTCTAGGTTACATGACTGCAGTTTCTGTCGGAAAATTGAACAAGATGGCTGACATATTCTCTGTGGAAAATGCAATGGGCTCTTAGCACAGCTCCACTACTTCCTGAACTTAATGCTGCTCCTTTATTTCCTGTCTTACATTATTGGATAAACTGATTAATCCAGGTGTGTCTGACCATTGTGACTACTCAGACACACCTGGATTAATCAGTTTGTCCAGTAATGTAAGACAGGAAATAAAGGAGCAGCACTAAGTCCAGGAAGTAGTGGAGTTGTGCATAGAGCCCATTCTTTGATACAGACATTAAAATGGATTTTGGTAAACTTCTAGCGATGAATCTGTATTATATATTCACAGTATCGGTTCAGTGATTGTCTATAACATTTAGTTTGTTAGGTATTATGAAAATTTCTTCCAGGTTTTCTCGCAAGAAATGTTTTGAAATATTACGTTTATCGTTCATTATCAGTGGAAAATGCAATATCAACATTGTTTCAGCAAAATGTAAAATGTGTTTTGATATACGTTTTAGTTTGTGCCTTTCATTTTCATAATCAGGGTATATTCTGTAATTTTTAAATAACCAAAATGACATATTTGATTACACAACATTTCTTTCAAACACGTAGAGCAGTGAACACCATGTTTGTTCTGAATCCCCCTGCCCCCCAGTTATCGCAGGGCCTACATATTCATATGAGCGTGTTTACGACCTATGGCCATTATTAATCTTTTGTAATACGCACGCATCCTGTTTTTCACACAATGAATACATTTAATAGATACTATCGCCAGCGGAACCAGTATACGCCAAAAACCAAACTATTTACGGCAGCTCAGCTTTCACACATGCTGTGTGTTTGAGCTGAGCTAATATTTGGAGTAAAAGCCAGCTAAATCATTTAACATTAAATTAGTAAATTAATTAAGTGCACTATAAGGGAGATATTTGTGCAAATAATTACACTTTACACATTCTTAGACCGAATATAGCCTAACCCACTATAGTCCCTCAGAACCTCAAATGAGCAGGAACAACACCACAAGTAATTTAACTGACTAATCAGATACAATCACTACAAAGATTAGGACGATAAAAGCCACATTTCTAACTATTTCTAACTGCTATCAAAACACATTTTAATGCAGAATCTGTATCAAAGTAATGCATTTCCCAAACTGTGACGCAGGCCTATAGAAAAGAAGAGGCACAAATGTTTAGAGTTATATTACAAAGGAGTTACACTACATTTTAGTGATGGGGTTACACACACACACACACACACACACACACACACACACACACACACACACACACACACACACTACTAAGCCAGAAACAACGTTAACCTAACGAGGGATAGATTCAGGTCTAACGTTAGCACAGAGCCCTTCATCTCCCTGACAACGTGGACCAGCACAGGAATGGGTTTGTAAACATCTGCACTGCAGGAGTTGTGTACATGCCATATCTTCCGAGACATGGTTGGAACAACGCTCCAAGTATGAATGCAATGCAGGCCTACTGGTTCACTGAGTCCTCTGACAGAGCCACCTCACTGTGGGTCTGAACAAAGCAGGGCTGTGAGAACTGGACTTCTCTCACACCATAGAGGGGTGAGGTTTCACTGGCTGGTAGGCCAGGCACAAACACTGCAGGGATATATTCCAATCTCTCAATCTATAATCAGAGCACACAAAGGCACCAACACTGCAGGGTTAGGGTTCTATTCGTTGTATATTGAGTAGAGTATTCAGCTCATGTAATAAGCTAATAAATAGGAACCGGTTTAGCCATTCTTTGTGCTAAGTTTCATAATTTACACTAATACTTGATTTTGGATTTAAACACCATCACCCATATTCCTTTTACAATCAAAACAAGATTTGTCTTAAGTTTTACAGACTACAGAGTGTGTACATGAAAGACAAGTCATTGAAAATATGAGTTGCTCAAGAAAAACTAGCACTAAACAGTCAAAATAAGAGTTGAACAACCAGCACTAAACCAAGCTGTTAAAATAAGAGCTATTATACAATGTTAAACACGTCTTTCAAATCAAGGCATTTTATTGTCATGTTGGCATTCAAATAAAAGGACCAACAGATATAATCCTTACTCAGGAATATTTTAATGGAAAATATAAAAACTAAATAGAGCATTGAATAATGTATAAAAGCATAAACATATGTTTTAAACAGCTAGTTTAGCACAGAACCACTAAATAATAAAATGAACTATAAACGACATTTAACAGAAGTTAAGTGATCAATAATGTGAAATGTGTTTTGTTAAACATGAAAAATCTTTCATAACTGCGCGGACCAATCAGACGTTCCGCAAGGTCTGCGCTTGCTTCAGCCAATCACAGGAGACCTCATGTTAAATGAAGACGAACTGGTTTTTCAAACATTGACTCGACTGTTAAATATGATGGGATGCAAATAAATTGCAGGGAACTAGTTTAGGACACACATCTACCTTGCTTACAAAGCCTTTGCATGTCTGATAAATACTACACATCATAGTAAGGCGAAAACACGGTTGGCTGCATGTAAAGAAAAGTAACAATGGTCATAGTGATTGGTATTACAGCATTAATGTTATATGTTGGTGATGGTTTTCATCGGTCAGGTCTCAATGATCTTCAGTCAGTTTTGTGATCGTTGTGAATTGTTCTGGTCCACGCTGTGCATCTGTGCATAAAGAATAAGACGACTATGTGAACAGATGTAGGCCTATGCAGCACAACACTATAGATGTGATTTCATAACCCCTTCACCCTTAAATAATTAGTTGTTACACAATTAACATGAAGGAACAGTTGACTAAAAATGAGTGCGATATCTGCCCTTCTCCGTGTGATAGTTTGAGTCGGTTCTGCTTTATGAAGTTGTCTCATTAACATTAAATGAACACCGCCGCCTACTGGCGACCGGAGGCAGGACAACAACAAGGCCAGCCCTGCGCTGCAAGCTCTGGCTCTCAAAACTGGACTCACTCAAAACTGGTGGGGAAAGACTGATTCAAGTGCTAGCATAGTGATGCTGACAGGATACAGCTTTTCGTTTGAAGATGGTGAAATCGTTGAACCCCATTAGACCCAAGGTAGCCAAACATGGTTTTATTTAGAGATGCTCCGATCAGCATTTTTCATCAAAATCATGATCTGCCGTTTACCGATCACTGCCGATCACAGAATGGCAGGGGAATGGGAATCTTCCGTATGTTTTAGCTATAATCTGGTTAAGACGGTAAGCATCCGGTTTCTGTTCCAATACTCTTTATCTTTTCTCTTTGGATCCCCCATGACTGAAACGTGCCGCTAAATGCGTTCACCAAAGCCTCAGCAAAATGCGACTCGTATAGTACTGAACTGTGCCTGCATGCATACTGTTGTATGAGAGGGTAACGCGCACAAGTTATGCAAGTTCTCAGTAAACGGCACGGCACATAAAACTGCCTCCTTTGCCATCTATACAGTTTTTTGATCTGCGCTTTGGGGTCACTAGAGATGCTCCGGTTGATCGGCGTCTGATCAATCGGAGCATCTCTAGTTTTATTGATCTTTTGTAATTGTTCGGACACTTTTATCCAAAGCGACTTAATTCAGATCCATATGTGATCAAGAAGCAGTTAGGCGTAATGGGGTGTTTTGATGGAGAATGTTGGATTGTACGCGTTCCTTATACGCATGAACAGACGTCCTCCGGCAGTGTCCTTATTGAACGTTGCCAACTGGTGCGTGACTACTAGCATCCTTTAACTGATGTTCTCCCGAGTGAGGCTTGACAACCAGTCACGTGACACTATGTAGTATTTATCAGTGTGAATGGCAGCATAATGATTTACTTCACATCAGCGGAAGGATTTATACCACCACTACATTAGACCAAATGTAGGCTACCCAAAATCTAAAATGAGGACCAATTTATTTAGGATCATTAATGATGGCTTGTAGCATGTCATGTCCTGCCTACCGTGCTCAGACCTCCCGGTCACACATCCACCCGGTATCCCCTGGTTATTAACTCTGACCTGTGGATCAAAACGCACACTCTTCAAAATCAAGATTCACATGAGCGATGTAAGGAGCAGCCCCAAGAGGCAAGTACACACACATAGTACACTCACATAGTACACAAAAACAGTACACACGTATAGTAATGCACACATACAATACACCCATAATATCGATATAGTAGTACACACATAATATCCATACATTGCGCCATAATATCAATACAGTACCCATAATACCCACACAGTACCCCCATAATATCTATATTCTATAATATATGTATTAGTGCACCCATGCCACCCATTACGCTCCCAGTACCAACCTCTTCCTCTTCTTCTGCCTCTGTCGGATCTTGGCGATGAGGAAGGCGATGAGGATGAATCCCACGATGAAGGTCAGCACCCCGAGGGTCAGAGACACACTCAGGGACTCGTTCACCGTGTCCTCACACCTATCCCCCTGGGATTATGGGATGGCACATCAGAACCACAAGTATCGACTTCCCAAATACATCCACCCATCATCCTCCATCGATCATCGAACCATCAGATCATCAATGAATCGGTCGCTCAATGATGCCTGCAGGTCAAGATAAACAAATGACTTTCCAACGTTAATGTTTTCACTGTGGGATCATCACTAACCGGTTTCAGGTCTTAATCCTGTGACATCACTGTTACCTGTGTCAGGTCTTAATCCTCTCTGACATCACTGTTACCTGTGTTAGGTCTTAATCCTCTGACATCACTGTTACCTGTGTCAGGTCTTAATCCTCTGACATCACTGTTACCTGTGTCAGGTCTTAATCCTCTGACATCACTGTTACCTGTGTCAGGTCTTAATCCTCTGACATCACTGTTACCTGTGTCAGGTTTTAATCCTCTCTGACATCACTGTTTCCTGTGTCAGGTTTTAATCCTCTCTGACATCACTGCTACCTGTGTCAGGTCTTAATCCTCTGACATCACTGTTACCTGTGTCAGGTCTTAATCCTCTGACATCACTGTTACCTGTGTCAGGTATCAAACCGAATATACCTTGCTAGTCCTGCCCAGGGCACACTGGTTGATACCAGTTCCTTGTGATTTTCTATAGAAGCCTTTCATTCACGTCATTTCCCAAACCATCCGACGGCGTGTATGCATACTCGCCGAACCAGAATAGCGTTTGATTTGCATGCATGAGTTCAGAGCGCACAGCATGCCCTATGCAGACAGGCCATCACCCCGTCCTACCTTGTATCCCAACATGCAGTCACAGAAGCTTCCTCCTCCTCCTCCTGCTGCCATGGGATCCTTGCAGGTTCCCCTCCCATTGCACTGCGTGTCTCCACAGGTGGGCAGGCTGAGGTCCACCCCTCGGGGCAGGGATAAGGGAGCTATGGACGGGGCCATGGGGGACCTGACAGACGGATGGATGGACCAGGAGGTGGAAGGAGAGATGGCTGGGTTTAGAGAATGGTTGGGAGGGCACTACCTATGGGATAAAAGATAGAAAAATATGAGGTTGATCAATGGTCTCCGGATGAATATTGCATTATTTGTCAGACAGTTAGATATTGTTTTGCTCCATCCTGTTCTCCTCCCCCTCCCTGCCTCTTACCCTCTTTTGTTCTTTAAGCCATTGATGAAAGGAGCCACTGAGGGGTTGGCATTAGCATCAAATGGCCCTTCCCTCCTCAGACAGCCCAACAACAGATCCCTGTCCACACATCCCTCTCCATCAGTCCCCGTCTCTGTCCCTCACGTTGAGTTAATTTTTCGGCGTTCAGGATGGCCTACATTGTACGCGCTCTACCCGGTGAGGCACCGGGGTGCCACCCACGTTTTGTTCCTCTTTGTGTATTCCCTTCCTCTTGTTCTTATCCTGCTCCCCGTCGTCTGTCTCCAACATCAAATGCCCCATCTGTTGTCTTACAGCCCAACAACAGATCCCCTTCTCTGACCCCTCCTTTTAGTTGGTATAATTTATCCCACGCAGAACAACAGATTAGGGTTCCCTCTTGCCCTGGTATCAACTAATTCCCCCCCCCCCCCCATCTTTAGGCTAGAGGGTGTAGGCGGTTCGTGATAGGTTTGATGAATAACAGTAACCCAATAGCAATCAGTGGGTTACACCTTTGTGTATGATAACGGGTAATGATTGGAGGACTGAGGCCCGCCCGTGTAATGTGTTATAATATTCAGTCTTTTCTGATGAATTGACATGAACGACTCTGGTGGTTTTTCGGTATCTTGCATGAGCCGAGGAATGAAGTATTGAACGTATTGAAAGTATTGACTCTGCAGCCTTTTTGGAAGCTCGGGGATTTGATAAGCACCTGAATTTGGATGAACTTCTATATTTGGCGAGCAAGTCAGGAGTGTAGAAGAGGACCAAATCTAAAACTTCAACAATATCTATTCACTTATGAGGAGCTACATACGACTACACATATTCCATGCAGTCCAGCATGCAGGCTTCAGTCTACAATGTGTTGTGTAGGTGTGTTTTGGAACCAAACGCATTAAAATGGGGCCTCTGGGATGGTTTTTGTAAATGGTTCAACCAGTCCTTGTACCACGTCTCAATAGAGGAATTACGTGACAAGGTGATGCCTATTTCATTGTGTTCATGTGTACGCCCAATACTCTAGTAACCACAACATAACTGGTTGGCTCTGGTAGTGAGCACAGCATCCACCCACACCAGACTTGTCTGGAAAGATTTGATGCTTCTGCTTTGTTAAGTAGGTCTGCAAAAAACGTTCAGATGCAATAAACGGTGAAAAATAAAGTAGTCACGTTTCTAGAAGTGGAGTCCCTTCGCTTTATTAACCTGGCCTGATCTGGCTACATTAATATCACCTACTAGAGGGCCTCCGGGGCCTACAACACATCCAAGCCATTACTAATATTATGAAATGCAACATTTAGAATTGACCTCGTCATACAATCACAGAACATGTTCTCCCTCATTTAAAGTTGAGCTCAAAATAGAGTTTCACAACGTTTGGATCTAGGAGGCGTTCTAGGGGATGTGAGGTTGAACACATTCCTTCACTCCTTCTGAAGGACACATGGACATCACAGGTAGAAGCTAACTATTTAATAATGTATTAAACAAACCGGTACATACGAGCAAAGCATATTCTCCAAACTCAGTTTCAACAGCATTCAGGTCAGCTTATGAAGGGATAAAACCAAAATGAACTGATCAGGTATGCTTTTGTTCTATGACAAGTCTACACAGGCAGCCATACATGGCTGAAGAACACGGGAGAGCTCCGAAACGCACACAAACGTACACACTGCAGTCAACTCACCAAAGAAGACTTTTACAGGCTGGAGTTGTCTCTCAGGGCGGCCTCTCAACTGGTCTGTTACAGGGTGTGGGAGCAGAGGTGGGTTTCCGTCTCCTCTAGAGGAATCAGAGTACAATGGAAGGGGAACCCAACACCAGGTTTTGAAAAGCTGCCTCCCCCGTTCACACACCCCTCCCACTACCTGGACCTAGTCATGCCCCTACATGCTGTTTCAACTCTGTTCCAGTGATTTAGGAAGCATTTCCCAAAGGAGTGAGCAAACAAACGCAGTCTCTAGAGATAAGACTGTTGCCAAACTATTGTTCTTGCATGGTGGTGGGTGGATACATCCAAGGAACTTTACATATACAGTACGTAACTTGTTGAACAACATTACACACGTCGGTGATTTGGCAAGGAGGAACAAGAATGTGTGGCTTCTTTCATATTGAGCTCAGCCACTGGGAGGAAACCCATTCTGATCTGGGCCATAGGATCGTTAACTCAGTTACAGGATTTATTTCACCATCCCTCGGGTTTGGAGAATTCATCCTGGTGTTTCCAGCAGGGTTCAACTGTATGAACCCAGTAAGTGTCTTAATTTGGGGCATGTGAAACCCTTTTGGGCCGACTAATTGAGAGCAACTTTATTTGCCTTGGAACTAGGTCAGCTGTTTGGACAAAGGTGACCCGTCTAGCCAATGGAATACCTTCTGTTGTAGACGAGAAGCAAAGATGAGGGTCTGGTTTCATCAGCATGTTTATTAGTAAAGACATGAAGCTATGACGCACCCAAATAATTTGCCCAAGCATGAACGAAGTCAAAGCAGATGACTCATTGATGCAACAAATATTTGAATAATAACCAGACATGGTCAGGAAGACTGAAGTTGAGTATTTACATGTATTTTTGAATTATTTCATGATTACACGGTTGAGTCAAATGTCCATTTAAAAAAGGTATAAAGCACTATAATGTCACTTGTGGCCGGTTCATCCAGGAGTCTGGACAGTCTTAAGTTACGAGTCGTTAGGGTTGTGGCCCAGGGGGTTCTTTGCCTGGTTCTGCTGGCGTGGCATTCACCACCGGCTCCATGGGGGAGTCCAGATCCTGCAGAGATCAACAATGCATCTAAATGTATGAAGAACTCTGTGGTACATTCAACAAAAGGCAATTCTAGGCAATTCATCGTTAACTCTGTGCATCCATTTCTTTACCGTCTCAAATGGACCTTCCCCGAACATACAAGCTCCAGGCTGGAGGAACCCTTTAGAGTTCAAAAGGTGTTTCTCACCTCGGTGTCGGAGTCATAGAAGTCCTCTGGCAGGGACATCGCCATGTTGGTCATCAGTGTCTCCTTCTCCATGGACCTCCTTCTCCCCAGCCCACACGCCCGCCTGTGACAACACCTCACATTTAAGTCACGCCCACCAGTTTCCACAAGGGGACCATTATAAAGCCAAGTACATTAAAAAAAATTGTGTCATGCATGTTAAAAGACTTAAGATTTGGACAGGACAACGCAGCCCGAGTCAACTTCGTTACCTCTTCTTGTACCCCACCGCCGCAGCAACCAGTCCAGTCAGGGCGCACAGGGTCGCTATGATAGCGGGGGCGTGGCTCCCTCCCTCTTCCACTTGGCAGAACTCGCCGCTGTAGCCATGGTTACACTGGCAGGCCAGGTCCACTCCGGAGCATCTTCCCTGGCCACTGCAGTGCGTGCTGTCACAGGAAGTCAAGTTCTTCTGGACACCGGGAACGGCAGCGATGGCCTCATCCACCCCATCCCAAGCTTTAATACCGCCTGAAATGAAGACCTGTTGCTTAAAGTGGAAGCGAACTCCTGGCTCAAACTCTTTCGAGTTTGAGCTGACCCATGTCCTCATTGTAAAATCATCTGCCATTAATCAGACTTTTATATTCTTTACATTGAACGGGTAAGTCCTAAGGAGGCTTCCATGTCATTCCGTACTATGAAAAACTGAAAAACGGCCGAGAGGGACATAAAGCTCTACGTGGTACTAGCAGGCTAAACGCGTTCTCGCCCGGAGCCAGCTTGACTGAAACATAGGAGCTCAGCGTGGCGCGCTTGTGACTGCCCCGTCAAATTAGAGAGCGTGCACTTATGCCCGTCCACATGAGACGTTCACAGAATAGTTTGCAGGGACTGGCATAAACATTTGAATCCTGGTTTCTCTAAACATCTTATTGCAATAACTGACAAAATGACATTGATTATTACAGTGAAGATCATACAAGATTTCGGGTCATTGCCCTTTAAAAAAAAATAAAAAACAATAGTGGTGCCTATTAACCACCCTATCAATAAGCATTAGGGTTAGGCAGTCAACCAGCATCAAGGTTAGGCAGTCAACAGCATCAGGGTTAGACAGTTGAGCTCTGAGCCCCAGGGGGTGTTATTGGAAGAACTTGAATGCTTCTGATTGGGGTAGACATGTAGTAGTAGTAGGACTACTGACCTCTACCTCCACAGGACTCCTGGCCAGGCTCACAGGGCGGCACCGAAACACAGGAAGTGACATCTGAAATGCGGAAGTCCCACCCACAGCGACAGGTCCGCCCGTCAGGGTGTGCGAGACACAGCTGAGCACAGCCTCCATTCTGAACGGAGCAGCTGTTGCTCCCTGGAAGACACGAGAACACAGGACAGAGCCATGGTGGTTCTAGTAGTCACAAATGGTAGCAGTAACAGAGTCTTTTATCCAATGTGACAGAGTGAGAACCGAGCCACGCAGCCGTGGAACACTGCCAACAGATTTAAAGGACGCAGGGGCACTGTAGCATTTTTACTTATGCATTAGCTAAAATCAATGTCTTCATTGTTAAATATGTCCTCATTGGTGTAAAGTCACCTCTGCCAATAATCGATTTATCCGAGGCTTCCATGTCCTTCTGGACTATGAAAAACTATCACGGCCGACAGGGGCATAAAGCACTACGTGGTACTAGCAGGCTAAACGCCTTCTCGCTCAGAGCCAACTGAGCAGCTCAGCGTGACGCGTTCATCACCACCCCGGCAAATTTGGAAGCCTGCACTTCATAATGCAAGTTCAAGGAACCCACTTCCCAAAAGGTGCAAACCAAAAGGGAATTAAAACGCCAACGCGACCAAAGACTAGCGTAAACATCGCAGTAGCTTTTCCCAGGTTTAAAGGATGGATGTTTAATTCATTACATAGGCACTAGACAGCATAACGCGAATAGTTAAAAGCATAAAGAGTCGTTGGTGGATAGCAGCGTAGGCCATGTTTGATTGAATAACAGTTGCATTTCATGCCTACTCCCTCCCAACATCCACTGCCTCCCTCTCCTCTCCCTACCCTATAGAAAGTATCCGTACTAATTAGCACATAGTTCATGCATTGTAGAGCAATATAAGCACTATCGTTGCATCGCACAGTTGAAAAAGTGAGCACTATTCGTTTGAATGCAATTTCACAAGTAGATGAAATATTCCTACAGTGTCGCTTTAAAGGTTGAAATGGATCAAAGAACAGACCTTTACCTAGATCTTTGTCTTCAGCCCCTGGATGTGAACCTGCATGAATGTACCGCTGTTTTAATGCTGCTGTCCTGCCAAAACTAATGTGGCCCATACATATGTTGTAGTCAGTTGGCCTCTTAGCTAACTGACTACATGTGTTACGTAAGGGGGAGTCACTCTAATAAATACAAATAAATCCATGTAATCTTGCTTATTTTTGGAGCGTTCATGTGTAGTATATACTAAATGTGAACGCTCCAAAAATAACCGCTCTGTATATACACTACACGGAGCGGTTTAATGGAGAATCCACCTCTTCAAGCCATCCCTCTGGGACCGAGTCTTGCACCAGGCCCTCTTGAGCTTTACAGAAAGCCACTTTAATACTTACCATGTTAATCGTCTGGTTGTGCAAGATGAGCACAACAAAGTATAATTGTACTACTCTGCTGATCATCCGATTCAGTCGACTGTTCAGCCCATACAGGTGAGCATGTCATTAACCACACACCCACGCACACACCAGGACTGGGAAGTACCATCAGCAACATAGTCACCCCAATGTCACAGGCTCAACACTACTATGATTAGTGCTCTTCGCAGTTCTTCTGAAAATGCAAAGATGGTTAACTTAACATCAACTTTTAGAATGAGTTGGAAACGTAATAAGAGGATGGTAAATCAGTGCCCTAGGAGGAAGATGGTAACACACCATCACATTTGGTAACATAAAAACTTTGTCGTAGCAAAAGACATTACCAGTCAAGGCAAGTCTCATCAGCTAGCAACAGCAGTAAAAAAATACACGTTTTAAAAAGAGCCAGTAACATGACAACAGTTGTAACAGAATCTAGCATCAGCGGTAAGGTGAGAGGTACCCGTCTGGCTGGTCCTGCTGTAGGCCTTGAGAGATAGCAGGGAGGACCTCATCTGGAACCAGAGCTGTCTGGGCTGAAACCCATCGCTCACCCACAGTCTGCTGGTTCCTACAGAAACAGTTGGAACTTTAGAAACTGTGCAAATGCTCCTTAGCTCATTAATTTTCATAGCTTTTTCAAATCAAGCAAAACAATGAGAAACATCTGTTCAGGAAACAAATTAAACTAGTTACCATCTAATCTCAACAGGGAAATCCCTGGTCAGTAGAGAAACTATTTTACTTGTCTAAACATGAAATATTTGTTTGAGCATTTTGTTTTTCATTTTGCTTCCTGCTCTTTCAAACATTGTGCGACATGGATGACATAGGCCTTTAATACAGGCTACACAGTATACAGTGCTTCAAAGATATGACATGAACAAGACTCAAGCCGAAGTGACCAACACTGACAATTCTCTGTAAAACCTGTTCTGTGAGTTACTGGCAGTCCATCATGAAATACAAACATCAACTTCATCAAAACACTTCCTTGTTAAATTCTACTGAATTGTAATCTAGCCCGCGGTCTAGACCATCAATTGCAGCCTAGCCAGATATATAAACAGCTACTACAACCTAGCCAACAGTCTTCACAGCTACTACAACCCACTTAACTGTCTAAATAGTTACATAAACCATCCGTCTATAGTTTTCTACTTAACATACAGATCTGCTAACCAGAGGCTTAACTACTAGTTTAATGCAGGTGTATTTGGAAATGTCATTAATATGCATTTATTTGAATCACTGCTAGAACTGATGAGGTGAGTATCATAAAAACCAAGTTGAGTCAGGCTCACCCTGGTCAGAGGTCACCCAGAGCAGCATGTTGTCCACACGGGTGAAGAGCATGAGGAGGCCTGGGCCCGTCTTGTAGGCCTTGTACCCCGTACCGTCTACGCCCATGGAACCCACCATGCCCTCAGCTGGACACAAACATTACATCATGGGTGCAAGAGGATTCAATTATTATACTGAAATGTAATAATCTAATGTTTGAATATTGAACAATATCTACTGAATGATCAAATGTTGCCGGGCTCCAGAATAACTTTTTTCTCTAGAAGCACTGTGGCCCCTAACTGAAAATATTCGGGGCACAACCAGACATTTTAGGGGCACACAGCGTAAATCAACACGCCAACCAAATATTCACTTTTCTACAAATGTTTCTACAAATTACTTAGAAATATCTTAACAATAGATGCAGTAATTAAAATGTGCCGTTTCAAATTCAGTGTCACATTTTATTGTGATTCTCATCTATATCAACGGTTTCCACGTGTGCGGACAGGAAGCGACAGTTTCACGGGAGTACGCCCGCTTGTCGTGCCGCTTGACAGGACGCTGCGCCTCCTCGTTGCCCGCTCGCCTCTCCATTGAGAATACATTAGCAGGCGCTACAAACGCCTCCCGTGTGAAAAGCCCTTTATGGCACCTGAAGCAGAATCCTGAACGGGTTCGGTACCCGCGGGTACTTTGGATGAAAAATAATGTACTTTGTCGGACGACTGAACAGCGCGGGTCAGTCGCAGGTTTTTGCAATTTTTTTTTTACTTCTCCAGTCCTGGATATGTTACTCAGGACAGGAGTGGAGGCGTCAACTGAAACCCTTAACAGTGGATGTGCTTTTTTTGCACAGCAATCTATAGCACCACGACAAACACCAGATGGTGTATCTAATGTGCCTAAAATTCCTTCGGGTGCAGGTTGGGCGTCAATATCAATTTATAGCGGGTCTGTTCGGGTGCAGAATGGAATTCGAGCTACTGTCGGAACACGGGTCGGATGCGGTTTTGGGTATTGCGGAGAAAAAAAAGAGCAAATTTACTGGTCGCATATGCGTGACCAGATGTAAAGTTCAGTCGCACACTCAAATTTTGGTCGCAGTCTGGAGCCCTGTGATGGCCAACAGTTAATTATGCCCCATGCGAGTCTGTAGGGTTATCCAACGCTCCAGTCCTTACCTAAATCAGCCCAGAAGATCCACTTGCCGTCTTTGTCAAAAACCAGGGAGGTAGGGATGTTGCTTTTCTTCCACAGGACCACCCGTTTACGGCCGTCCATGTAGGCACAGTCCACCTGCGACGCAGACTTCCGTGACATCCCCACTGCCGAGTAGCAGAGACGCCCGGAGGGGGGGTGGACCGCAATGGAGGTACAGCCCTGAAAGACATCCCACCATCTCCAGCAATGATCTGTGTTCGACCCCATCCCTCTAGCAGTGATGTGTATCATTCCATCTCTCTAGCAGCGATGGTGCTGGTGGTACCTTTAGCGAGCCCTCTAGTAGGGCAGTGGTGTAGGCTCCGTCGATGGAAGTCAGGTGCAGGTCGGGCAGGTTAAGGCTGGTCCAGTAGACGTTGGAGGTCACCCAATCAACAGCCAGCGCAGTTACCTCATCGTCCTTCTAAGGAAGGAGCAATTTAAGAACCCTTTAAACACTACAGGAGTGTAGGCATGTAAATGACCATTTTATATTAGGTATTGTTAGACAGTAACAAATACGCTTTCCATCAATTGAAATGTTGTCAATATGACTGATCATGGTCATGATAATGATTAAATAATGCAACATTAATATTGCTCAATCTGTAGGCGATTGAGTTTCCATTAAACCTACTGGTTTAAGTGGCTCGAGTCATACCAGGGCTCTACCCAAATTGCCATAACAGCAAAAGCAGTGTGCCGACCTGCCGTTACAAGTTATCCAAAAGGGCACGTTCATTAGTCATTAGAATAAGATTAATTTAATCAACAAAAAGTGAATATCATAATTATTGAGGGAAGGTGTTATTCGCAATCGACGCAGCGCGCTAGTTGAAGTCCTTCCACCGATTCATAATGGCAGCGTTTCACATTGGATTCATCAGTGGACCGAACAATAAGTCAAAACACAAGCTCTAGTGGAGCCGACAAGTTCACCATCAGTCTCTCCCAAGGTCTGGACCCCGAGGGGGGGAGGGTTCTGGGTCTGGAACCCCAGAAAGAGGGGGGGGGTTCTAGGTCTGGACCCCGAGAGAGAGCGAAGAGAGGGGAGGGGGGGGGGTTCTTGGTCTGGACCTTTAGAAAGGGGGGTTCTGAGTCTACCTTGAGAGTGAGGATGTTTCCAGCGGGAGTCAGAGCCTGTTTGGTCTCGGAGGCGCTCAGCTTCAGGAGCTCCAGTGAGCCGTGGCCGCCATCGGCCAGGTACACCGACTGCTCGTGGATGTCGGCATCCAGAGCCGACGCCCGGCTCACCGCAGGAATGCTCACGACCCGGTGGTCAGCGGGCAGCTTCTGGAGAGAGACGCCGTTCTGGAGGGAGCGCAGGAACACCTGATGGTCGGAGAAGAGGCCGATCCAACATAAGAACCGGTACTGTTGTGAATGCACACCTCTATCTGCACTTCACATCATCTCTCCATCTTTGCTTTACATGAGCAATGTAAACCATTTTGTAGAACATCGTTAGTTGGCAATAAAGTCTGAGTCTCAACATTTTCCCATTTAAGAATTTATCACTCCTATTCAAAGCGCATTACAGGGAATTCATATTAGTTGAGTGTAGGGAAATTGGAGAGCAAACCCAGAACCTTTTGTAGGGTAGCCTAGGCTGACACCCCCACTAGACTACCTTAAAATAGAAGCATGGCATGAGCTGTTTGAACAAAGTTTGAGCTGGGCGTTGGGCGTTACCTGGGTGATGGAGGCCTGGGACAGCAGAAGAAGGAAGGCGGTCTCCGAAGGGGGCGAGCAGGTGACTCTGTTCCGGGAGAGGAACAGCCCCATTGGGCATCGGCACACAGCAGTTGGCCCCTGGAGGGCCCCGGAGCCCGGCCCCAGCAGGCAGATGTGGGAACACCTGGTCTTGTCACATGCGCTGGTGAGGGCGGGCTGGGAGAGGGGATGCATCAGCTAGAGAGGGGACACGTTCCCGTTAGATGACAGCCACATGGCGATACTTATAACACGTGGGATCTGGCCCATTATTAAAAACCCGAGAGTTGGGGTTGGTTGGTGTGGAATTTTTAGACCCAGAAATGGGGTCAGAAGCCAAGGATGAGAGCGCAGTCAGTGGACAGAAAGCCCTTAATGTCATATGTGGCTTTGTTCATCTGTGAATATGATATGATGAAAACCCCAACCTTGAGTCCAAATGGTTGTCCTGGTCTTTTCAGCAGAACCTTCTGGTCTTTGCCGGTGGATTTGTCGGCTGAGCGAATCGTTCTCCTCTTGGTGTCCGACCAATACACCCTGTCGTTGAACACCGCTACCGAGAACGGACTTGGAGTTTCATCCAGCTGGAGGATCTAGCGACCAAACCGCAGCCATCGGGTCAACAACATCATGACGCCACGACTACGCCACTCGCATCATATTAGCGAAGCATTTATGGAACGCTTTAGTCCAAACCATCAAAATATAACCCCCTTAACTCCCCAAAAACACTCTGCAGAATTTTTTTTGGTAGATTGGATGAATAACATTCAGATACAAAACATTCAGATACAAATTGCGAAAACATCTAAATCTCAAAAAACACCTACTTTCTTCTATAGTTATTAGTCGGTTCTAGAAATCTTGTGAAAGGATGCTTATGGCAGGCAGGTGGAAGACATTTAGAGTCAAAATCGCAGACCTCACCTTCAGGTTATCTCCGTCCAGGGAGGCAGAGCCAATGCAGCGGAGCTTCTCGTCGACCCAGTAAAGCCTGTCACCAAGGAGGTCAAAGGTCAAGCTGGCGGGCCAGCTCAGGCTTTTGTTGACCAGCACCTTCCTTTTGGACCCGTCCATCCCCGCCTGCTCGATCTGAGGACTGCTGCCGATCTCGGACCACACCATCAGGCTGGGAGAGGGGACAACCAGAGTGAACACAGTCAGTTCCTATCCTTACAGCTCTTAATCTCCGACTCTAATGGATTCACAGGTCCACATTATACGACCCTCAAGCCTGAAAAACTACAAATGTTTTTTTTTTTATCTCGGCAAGACTTCCCTGGTCAAGGCTGACCTACATGGCAACCACTTGTACAATATTCACAAACTTGTATTACAGTATTACTAAATGTGTATTGGATTCCCCCGCCCTGGTGTGTTCAGCCAGCGTTACCCTCGATGGGGCAGCAGGACCAGCGAGCTGGGCTGCTCCAGGTCCTCGTCCAGAACTACAGTGTAGTTCTGTGGATGCACCAGGTAGTCCACCAGCGGCACCGCCGCGATCTGGGCCAGCAGGCCGTCCACCCAGTACAGGTTCATACCCACCCAGTCCACTGCCAGGAAGTCTGACCTCAGACCTGTAAACCAGTGAAAGGGAAAATCTAAAAGCCCCTCCTCTGACATCCCCTTGATATACATGGCCTCACCCCAGAGTGATGCATGATTATCTTTTCCTAAGGTCAAACCAACCAGATGGATTTCAAGAACAAGGTAACGGCGCTATTCCGGAGTTACTCAATTCTTTATTGGATGATCCGGGTCAGCTGAGCTTTGGTAAACAATGAAGCCGGGCCAATCTTCTCCAGGAAATTAAGGAAGTTTATACCATGACCAAGTCAATAACCTACCTTCTTATACCCATCCCTACCGTCGACATTTCATTTTATATTATCCGATTGACCACTTATTGCGGTGTGAATAGTTTGAGTTTGAATTCACCCTTTAATGCTGGGATCACTGAGCAGTGTCATCGGTAGGCCATACCTTTGACAAGAGTCCCCTTAATGGTTGGGTCACTGAGATGCGCCCAGCGGACGCTCTGGTGGTCGGGGCTCAGCCAGTAGACCCTCTGCTTCTGCCAGTGGTAGTCCAGGGAGAAGACTGGCCGGCTGGCCCAGGACAGCAGCTTGATCTGGGCCGAGTGAAGCCCCACCACCAGCAGCTCTGACTGCACCGAGGCCAGCAGCATCGCCTCATCTGGCCACATCAACATCACATCTAAAAAGACTACTAAAACAGACTAATCCCACTGTCACTTCCCTCACATTGTAGCAGATATTACACCAAACCGATATTATGAAATAAAAAAAAAAGTGAAAATGAAATACACAATTGTATTTGCTCAGTTTGACCGATGGAAACAGGGAGCTCAAATAAATATTGATCTAAGAACTGAGGTGGATAAACCACAAGGCCTCCCTGCAGACCCCGTCCCCAGAGAGAGGCCTCCCTGCAGACCCCCGTCCCCAGGAGAGGCCTCCCTGCAGACCCCCGTCCCCAGGAGAGGCCTCCCTGCAGACCCCCGTCCCCAGGAGAGGAGTCCCACCTTTGGGTTTGCAGGTCCTCCTTATCAGGCTCCAGCAGGAAGCCAGGGTGGCAGCGGACAGACGTAGGAGCCGGGCATGTTCAGACAGCGGTGCATGCACACAGCGTCGCCCTGGTTACACTCGTCCTCGTCCAAGCAGGACATCCCGCTGGTGTGAAGCCTAAAGCCCGGAGAACAGTAGCACCTCTGTCCCATGGAACAGACAAGAAACATGAGGAACCACAATAAAAATAAAGTGAACAATTTTCTTTCTCCCAGGTGCATACAGGAGTCATCTGTGCTCAATGTTACAGATATATAAGATGCAACCCAGAATAAAAAACTACTACTACTACTACTAGGAGACATTAGGCTGCCTACTACTGACCGCTCCATGGGGGGTGGTGACACAGCGGTGGTCACACCGGGGTGCGGCTGGACTGGAGCAGTTCTGCTGCAGACAGCCCGGGCCCTCGTCGGACCCGTCTGCACAGTTTGTGATGCTGTTGCAGACCAGGGCGGGCTCCAGACACTCTCTGCTCCCACACTGGAACGTCAGAGTAGGACACTTTGGGGCGCCACCTGGTGGAGGGCAACAGCATCACTGGCCTATATGCACCTTGCTTTGGACACAATCAAGTCAAGAAGCACAATACAGTCGTGCAGACTGCCATGTCATAGACATTTTGTTAGGCTTCACTATGGGTTCTTTAGATCAATGCGTTTGAGGTCACGGCATCTCTGGTTAATTAATGTGGACAAAGATATACATTTTTTTTCTGTTTTGGGTTTGCGAATGCATGTTTCATTACAATAAAATGAGCCCGGCCATCGAAACGATTTTTTCATTCACAAACACCCATTCTTTTTTATATGGATTGCTGCAATACTTAATTGCCCAGAGTCATTTACCGGTGTACCAAACTGCCACTTCCCCCTGTGCTCACATTTGTCTTCGTCCACTCCGTTTCGGCAGTCCTTCCGTCCATCGCACCTCCAGGTGAGCGGGACACACTGGCTGCTGTCTCCACACTGCCACTGAAACGCCCTGCACTTCTCTGCAGCAAACGTACAGTCCTGGAGTGGACAAACCAGAATTCATGCTTGAATCCGATCCCTTACACGGGAACCTCTAGGGTGATCTTTACAAGTTGTCCAGACCTCCTGGGCGGAACATTACCACAGCAGGACCCAAGTTTCCCCTGTGTCATCAAGAAACAACATAGAACTAGGAATGCAATTCATATGTGCACGGGAGTCTTTTGCATTTCCTCTTACGCCCCCGTCCCATGCCAAATCCTCTTCCATCCCCACCCAAACCCTTAGCTTCCCTCCCACCCACCCACCCACCAACTCCTTTATCCCTTCCCTGGATACCCTCACCTTCTCGTCTGACCCGTCCTCGCAGTCCTTCTCCCCGTCGCACAGCCACTCCTTCTGCAGACATTCATGGCTGTTGGGACAGCGGAGGTCCGCCTGGCACCGCGGGGGTCTGGTGCAGGCAACCTCGTCTGAGCGGTCCCGGCAGTCTGCGTAGCCATCGCACCGCAGGCCGTCTGACACACACTGGCCACTGGAGCAGCGGAACTGGGCTATCCCGCACTGCTGCACAGCTGCCATGGTGAAATGCCGTCAGTATCGGTTCAGTTTGTTTTTTTCTAATGAAGAACCGTTAGGTGGGCGACTGAATACGGGAATCCCACATTCGGTCCCCCAACCCAGCTTGCGTTTTATAAATAAAAGGCTGGGTGACGATACCCAACAAATAAGGCCTGGGGTTTAATTCCCAATGTCCTTAAATAATGTTCTTGTGGCACGTTAGAAGCAAATGATAAAGGGGCGGCCCCTTAGTACTCGTCATCCGGTCCTTTAACTCCGATCTCAACTAAACCTTAACAGGCCACTGCCGCCGCCTGTCAGGGCAGTCCAGTATGGATTGTGGTGTGGATTTAGTCTAGTGCAGATCCTACAGATCCTACCACACGTCTCCTCATCCGAGCCGTCGGCACAGTCCTTCTCCCCGTCGCACAGGAAGCTCTGGGGGATGCAGCGCGTGTTGTTGTCACAGCCATGCTGGCAGCCCTCCATCAGCACCGGGCAGTCCAGCTCGTCTGAGCGGTCCTGACACTGGTACTGGCCGTCACACACCTGGTCCAGGGGGATGCACCGGCTGCCATGAGCACACTGGAAACCCCCTGGGGAGGAGGGGCGGCACAGGAGGGGCATCACCACCGTCATCATTCCATCGAGCGTCAAATAGGTTTAGGATATGTCAAGACA
This sequence comes from Melanogrammus aeglefinus, assembly GCA_900291075.1. NCBI lineage: Eukaryota > Metazoa > Chordata > Actinopteri > Gadiformes > Gadidae > Melanogrammus > Melanogrammus aeglefinus. The sequence continues at coordinate 95,384 of OLKM01001518.1, forward strand.
AAATCTGATGAAAGTCCTAAACAACACATCGCCACTTAACTGGACACGCTTATGGATGAGGTCAAATTACAAGGAGTCTGGTTTCTATAAAGCAGTCAGAAACCATCCGGTTTGATTTTATCCAATGTCCTCGTGATTCTGAAGGGCCAACGTCCAGAGCATGTTGAACGGTGACCAGGAGATCCCCCCCCGAACTGGTAAACACCAACCTTTGCACTGAGAGCTGCAGTCCTCCTCGTCAGAGCCGTCTACACAGTCCGCCTCCCCGTCACAGACGTGGCTGTAGATCACACACTCCCTGCCGTCCCGGCACAGCTTGGACCCCAGACGACACTTGAGGGGGGCCGCCGGAGGACTGGGGCCGCGGTCTGAGGCGACAAAGACAGTGGGCGGGGGGCGGGGAACATTCAACACCCACTACGTCAGGTACCCGGGATGCAAGAAAAGACTTGTTCATCCACAAGAAAAAGACTATTTGTATACGATGGTCAATGTTTGCATTATCTTATTGTATTATACATAAAGATTTTGTAACTTCATGCCCGTCATATAATTCCCATCCCGAGCTTCCTGCTGAGACTGACCAAGGTTTACTTCAGTATTTCCCATCTGGGACTAATCCAGTACAATGAGTATCCATACATCTCATGCCATCCCACTGGGGCAGAATAAGTGACGTTGTGAAAAGTGAAGGTCAGAATGTGTGCGACATTGTGGCTCTGCTCACAGGAAACCGAGGGGTCTTTAGCGTCACACTGTTCCTCATCTGAAGCATCCGGGCACTGAGGGCGACCATCACACACCAGCCCTCTGGGAATACAGCGACTCCCATCTCTGCACAGGAAGTCTGCTGAGAAGGAGGAACGGCTGAGCATTACCGACCTTCACTAGTTCCTCCCTGCCTTCACTAGTGCATTAGATTCCTCCCTGCCTTCACTAATACATTAGATCCATCCATGCCTTCACTAGTGCATTGAGTTCCTCCATGCCTTCACTAGTGCATGAGATCCTCCATGCCTTTTCTAGAGTCATGACTCAGTTACCTGGGTCTTGACAACGGGTCAAACAGTCTTTCTCATCTGATCCATCCGGACAGTCTTTCTGTCCGTCGCATATCTGCTGCTGAGACAGACAGAGGGAGGAGGTGGCACACAGCAGCCTGGGAGAGAGGCACTGATTCTGGGGAGATGCTGGGGTGCTGAGAAGCTCACGTGTGGGCCCTGGAGGGTCATTACGGCGAGACGCTGAGGAATCGTGGAGACATTTTACTGTTATTTACAGCCGTTTACGGTAGCAGGCTACAACAAACTACAATAACAGACAAATGCAGGCAGGGTCTTCAGCTGAAATACTTAGGGATTGGTTAACCAACATACAATAAATCTACCACCGATTAAAGTGCTGTATACAAGAGCCAATGGATGGCAATCCTTCGACCATTAGTGAGTGAAATGCTGTGTGAGAATATCCTTTTCCAGTTCACTGCAACGTACTCTGCATGAGATTGGGAATTTGCTTCCAGCTCATTTAAGACCAATCAGGGCATCTCTACCCTTATTGGTTCAGGGAAATTAATCTTGGACCTCAATCACAGCTACTGGTACTCTAATGTCACAATTTCCAATAGAGGAAAGCGTAGGGTGGGAAGGAGTATAGTCCTATAGTATATATGGTCCTACCATACACTATATAAACCCATATCCTCACTTTAGAGTCATACTAGACAACAGCCTTCCTCGTACTTCGAGTCAGGACCCAAAACGGGTCAGTCACCAGTTTTTACTGGGTGAGTAAAATGCACAAAAAAAGCTATCATATGCGGGACGTCAGCCCTGGTTGCTGTGTGGAGCGGGAAGTTCTTTCAAATTGTAGGAAACTAGACTTGTACGTACACAATAATCTGTTTGTTTTTGTGTATGAGACATCTCCATGCACAAAGGGTATGGCTGGGGTTATCAACAGCTTGACCAGATTGAAAAAAAAAACGCTTGTTGAAATAGGACAGATTGGCCTTTGTCAAAGGACTAGATATCTAACCATATACAACATTAGGAGATCGCAGATAAAGATATTCAACACTTTTATCCCCAATATCAAGGACATATTGTGGCACTCTGGACAATGTTTAAAATATAGTTACTCAATCTATATGTAAACAAAACAGATCTGAAAACAGTGGACCCATAAGAGTCCTACCACAGTTGCTCTCGTCAGAGCCATCCTGACAGTCCCGCTCTCCATCACACAGGAAGCTTTTAGGGAGGCAGCGTTTGTTGTCATCACAGCGATGTTGGCAGCTCTTTGAGGGCTTCCAGCAGTCACTCTCATCCGAGTGGTCTGGACAGTGGGGCTTTCCATCACATACCTGAGCCCTGGGTAGGCACCGCCTCCCGTCAGCACACTTGAACTCACCTACAACAGGTAGGGACAGGGGAGTAACCAACCCAGCAGCACCCCTGGCATATGCCCTATAAGAGGCTTGTGCAGTAGGAGAAGAAACACTTCAGTGTTTCTAGAACAATCCCATTATAATTTGTCCCCACACCCAAAGCCTATTAAGAACATTCACGTGTTAAACTAAATCAATTAGGCAAAGCTTAAGGTACCCTGGACATGTGCCAAGAAACTTTCGTATTGGCCAACTAAAACACCCAAATATGTTCCCCAACCTTCTTCACAAGCCAGTTGGCATTCTTCTTCATCAGATCCATCTCCACAGTCGGGCTCTCCGTCACACACGTGGGAGTACAGAACACACTGCTGGCCGTCTCTGCAGGCCTTTGAGCCCTTACGACATTTGAGATCTCTGGGCTGGGGAGCCACAGCCTCTACGCCAGTAGGACAGCCCAACTCATCCAAGTCGTTTGGGCAATCCGTCCTACCATCACAGAACTGCGTGATGGCAATGCAGGTGGATGAACCGGGACAGGGAAGAGAATATTGTGGACACGCCACAGAGTTAGCCGCCTCTGTAGCTCTGGCGACAGGAAATGAGACTCTGGGCGAGGGTGACTGGCCAAAACTCTCCACTGGGGTCTGGTATATTTGGTTGCCTACAAAGTCATTGAAAAAAAAAAATACCATTAGACATGCTCAGAGTGGACAAGGTGGCAAATCTGATCTACCGTTGATAAATTCCAAAGTTCAGTTGAAGCAGTAGAAGCGTTAACGTGGCAGACTCTGGCTTCATGACACAACCACTCACTGCAGTGTTGTTCATCAGATCCATCTCCACAGTCTGGCTCTCCGTCACACACGTGAGTGTGAGGGACACACTGTTTCCCGTCTCCACACGGTGTGGAGCCCAAGCGACACTTGAGGCTATTGGTCTGGGGAGCCACAGCTGCTACGGTAGGACAGCCCAACTCATCCGAGCCGTCGTTGCAGTGAGCACGACCGTCACACACCGAGCTCCTGGGGACACAGCTCCGCCGGTCCCTTACACCTGAAGTCAGCTGAAATGTACAACAGGATTTCAAAGCTTTGTGGGAAAGACGCATTTGGAGGGAAAACACACCGAAATGGGAGAGCAACCTAAACGTTACCATGAAACAGAAGAACTCTGGTTTAAAGTGAAGTTCAGAAATTAGAACCCCACCGGGTGCACAGACAATTTACCTTTATTCGCACAACTTTTAACACAGTTCGCCTCATCCGATCCATCCGGACAATCATTCAGGCCGTCGCAGAGCTGAGTCTGGAAGATACAAATGTCTGATTGGGGACAGTGTACTGCCGGGCTGATACAGAGGGCCTTGGAGGGAAGTGGGGGCTCTGGAAGACCAGTAACCTCTCCAGATACCACAGTAGGGAAGTGTTTGTCCGATGTGCCCAAGGCTGGTACCAGTGGAGGAACAGAATACTTTTCTGAAACATTTAGAGGAAGAGTTTGACTCAGTTATCCAACAGACACTGGGGCTAGGATGTTCAGCCAAGACACAATTATGTCGTTTTACACATGGATCAAGTCAAAACAAGTTTGCTAATCCACCAAATCTTCACCCACCACAGCTCTCCTCGTCAGATCCATCTCCACAGTCTGGCTCTCCGTCACACACGTGGGAGTAGAGAACGCACTGCTGGCCATCTCGACAGGCCTTGGAGCCCTTACGACACTTGAGGCTGTTGGTCTGGGGAGCCACAGCTGCTACGGTAGGACAGCCCAACTCATCCGAGCTGTCGTGGCAGTGGGCACGACCGTCACACACCGAGCTCCTGGGGACGCAGCTGCGCCGGTCCTTACACCTGAAGTCAGCTGAAATGTATGATAGGATTTCAAAGCCTTGTGGGAACGACACAAGGAGTATGTGTGGATGATGGTTGGTTGAAGCAGCCTCCCTTGGCGGAGTCTAGTTGGACTCTGGGGCTGGGTGAGGCTGCACACATTGATAAAACAGTGTGATCATCTTCAAAAATCGCTTACCCGGGGTCAGATCGCAGGAGCAGCAGCTCTAGCAGGGGGCCCCAGACTTCGCTTTCCCGGGCCACATTGACCAGCTCTGACGGGGTGAACCCGAGGGGTTCCTAGGCCAGTGTTGAGATACAATCTCTCCAGCTAGTCCTGGGTCTTCCCCGAGGCTTCCTCACCAGGGGGGCACCCAGTGGGCATCCTTACCAGATGAACCACCTCAACTGACTCCTTTCTAAGCAGACGAGCTGCGGCTCTACTCAGTTCCTCAAGGATGGCTGAGGTTCTCACCCCACCTCTAAGGGAGACGCCAGCCACCCTCCTGAGAATACCTGTTTCGGCCACTTCGGCCCGCGATCTCATCCTTTTGGTCATCCCCCAGCCATTATGTCCAAAGATGAGGTTAGGAACGATGATCGACCGGCAGATCGAGAGCTTTGCCTTGTGCCTAGGCTCTCTTTTCTTCACAACAGTGCGGTAAAGCGATGTAACGCCGCCCCCACTGCTCCGATTCTTGGGCTCACTCGCAAACAAGACAGAGGTACTTAAACACCTTCACTGTGGCCAAGGACTCATTCCCTATCCAGAATAGGCAATCCACCGGTTTCCTGCTGAGAGTCATTGCCTCAGATTTAGCGTTGCTTATCCTCATCCCAGCCGCACCACGAGTCTACGAACCGATCCAGTGAGTGCTGAAGGTCACAGGCCGATGATGCCCTCAGGACCAAACAATTTGCAAAAAGCAGTGATGAGATCCTCAGACCACCGAACTGTAACCCCTCCCCACCAGGAGTACGCCTCGATATCCTGTCCATGAATATCAGAAACAGGATTGGTGACAAAGCGCAGCCCTGGAGGCGGCCAACACCCACTGGGAACGAAACAGACTTGCTGCCGAGAAAGTGGACAAAGCTCCCGCTTTGGGAGTACAGAGCTTGGCTGGCCCTGAGAAATGACCCCCTCACCCCATAATCACAAAATCTCCCGGGGGACCCGGTCATACGCCTTCTCCAGATCCATAAAACTCATGTAGACCAGATGGGCATACTCCCAGGGCCCCCCCAGGATCCTTCCGACTGAAGAGTAGGTCTGGAGATCCACGTCACAAAGTGCATTGTTCCTCTTCAATCTGAGGTTTGACGATTGGCTGAACCCTCCTTTCCAGCACCTTGGAGTAGACTTTACCAAGGAGGCTGAGTGGTGTGATACCTCTTTAATTTGCACACTCTAGTCAACCTTTTTTAACAGGGGAACCACCACCCCGGTTTGCCACTCCTTTGGCACTGTCCCAGACTCCCACACAATATTGAATAGGCTGGTCAACAAAGGCAGCCCTTCCACACCAAGAGCTTTCAGCATTTTCTGTCTGGATCACATCAATCACTAGGGCTTTGCCACTGTTGAGTTGTTTGACTACCTCAGTGGCCTCCGACTGGGAAATTGACCCAGCCATCAATCAGTGTGCACAGGTAAAACCAACACACACACACACACACACACACACACACACACACACACACACACACACACACACACACACACACACACACACACACACACACACACACACACACACACACACACACACACACACACACGGCAGCGGAGCACCCTTACCATGTTCATCTACAATTTCAACATTAAACCGGAACACCACCACCACCCGATGTCCTATGTTTGGAGTAGCCCAGAAAAGTCACCTAGGTGGAGTGTGACAGCTACCTAGGTGGCGGGTAGCTTCGAACATTTTCTACACTGATCAGATACAATTTGAGAAATGAACACCCCTCTGTGTGCATGGACACAGTACCTTTGTTTGTGCATCTTTTCACACAGTTCCCCTCATCTGAAGCATCCGGACAGTCTTTCCGGCCATCGCAGATCTTGGTCTGGGAGATGCAGATGTCTGATTGAGGACACTGTACTGCCGGGCTGATGCAGGGGGGAGGGGTTGGCTCTGGAAGACCAGTAACCTCTCCAGAAACCACAGTAGTGAAGGGTTTGTCTGATGAGCCCAAGGCTGGTACCAGTGGAGGAACAGAATTCTTTTCTGAAACATTTAGAGGAGGAATGGTTTAACTCAGTAATCCTACATACACTGGGGCTAGAATGTTCAGCCCAGACACAATGTTTTTTTTCCACATGGACTGGCTCAAAACAAGTTTGCTAATCTCCCCAAAAAATATATATTCACCCACCACAGCTCTCCTCGTCAGATCCATCTCCACAGTCTGGCTCTCCGTCACATATGTGGGAGTAGAGAACACACTGCTGGCCGTCTCGACAGGCCTTGGAGCCCTTACGACACTTGAGGCTGTTGGTCTGGGGAGCCACAGCCGCTATGGTAGGACAGCCCAACTCATCCGAGCCGTCGTTGCAGTGAGCACGACCGTCACACACTGAGCTCCTGGGGACGCAGTTCCGCCGGTCCATACACCTGAAGTCAGCTGAAATGTACAAGAGCATTTCTATAAGCTTTGTGGCAATGACACTGGGAGTCTGTGTGAACGAGGGCTGGTTGCAGCAGCCTCACCAAGCCTAGCGGAGGCAGCCCTGCGACCGCCACCGGCAACCGTCCCTGCACTCAGACCACATCAGCCAAGACCCAGCCACCCCTCGTCCAGCCAGCACAGGAGCAAAAGGCCCCATGCTGCACGCACGCGGGAGATGGAAAAGGCCCCGTCACCATGGTTGAGCGTGGTCCTACCGCAGGCGGTTTACGACCCTCTGAGGAGCTACGACCGCAGCCAAGCTGAACCTCAATCCCACAATCCCCTAGGTGGAGTGTGGCAGCCATCTAGGTCGTATTTAGCCTTGACATTTACTACAGACACAACTAGAATGAAAATATTCACACTGAAATGGGGGAGCGTCTTAAAAGGTTAACATCAAACAAGCGCACCAGTTTAGAAACAATTTAATTTCAGAAAAGAACACCCCTCTGGATGCACGGACACAGTACCTTTATTCGCACATCTTTCCACGCAGTTCCCCTCATCCAATCCATCCGGACAGTCTTTTCGGCCGTCGCAGAGCTGGGCTTGGGAGATGCAGATGTCTGATTGGGGACACTGTACTGCCGGGCTGAGACAGAGGGCCTTGGGGGGAAGTGGCGGCTCTGAAGGACCAGTAACCTCTTCAGAGACCACAGTAGGGATGGGTTTGTCGGATGTGCCCAAGGCTGGTACAAGTGGAGGAACAGAATACTTTTCTGAAACATTGAGAGGAAGAAGAGATCACTCAGTGATCCAACAGACGCTAGGGCTAGGATGTTCAGCCCAGACACAATTAGGTTTCTTACCAATGGATCGACTCGAAACAAGTTTGCTAAAATCCCCCCATATATATATATATATTCACCCACCACAGCTCTCCTCGTCAGATCCATCTCCACAGTCTGGCTCTCCGTCACACACGTGAGTGTGAGGGACACACTGTTTCCCGTCTCCACACGGTATGGAGCCCAAGCGACACTTGAGGCCGTTGGTCTGGGGAGCCACAGCTGCTACGGTAGGACAGCCCAACTCATCCGAGCCGTCGTTGCAATGAGCACGACCGTCACACACCGAGCTCCTGGGGACGCAGCTCCGCCGGTCCCTACACCTGAAGTCAGCTGAAATGTACAAGAGCATTTATAAGCTTTGTGGGAATGACACTGGGAGTGTGTATGGATGATGGCTGGTTGATGCAGCCTCCCCTGGCAGAGGCTGATTGGACTCGGTGAGGTTGCACATTGATCAAGTCGTATGCACAGGTTTAACCAGCCATCTCCACACACACTCTGGAGATCTCCTACATGGCAGCATTTAGAGGAGCCCAGAAAATGCACCTAGGTGCAGTGTGGCAGACACCATTTGCTACACTATTCAGATATAAGATCAGAAAGGGTGCACAGACACATTACCTTTATTCACACATCTTTTCACACAGTTCCCCTCATCCGATCCATCCGGACAGTCATTCCGGCCATCGCAGAGCTGAGTCTGGAAGATGCAGATGTCTGATTGAGGACACTGTACTGCCGGGCTGAGACAGAGGGCCTTGGGGGAAGGGGTTGGCTCTGCAAGACCAGTAACCTCTCCAGAGACCACAGTAGGGAAGGGTTTGTCTGATGAGCCCAAGGCTGGCACCAGTGGAGGAACAGAATACTTTTCTGAAACATTGAGAAAAGGTAGAGATTACTCAGTGATCCAACAGACACTGTGGCTAGGATGTTCAGCCCAGACACAATTACGTTTTTTTTTTATCAATGAATCGACTCAAAACAAGTTCACGTATCCCCCAAATCTTCACCCACCACAGCTCTCCTCGTCAGATCCATCTCCACAGTCTGGCTCTCCGTCACACACGTGAGTGTGAGGGACACACTGTTTCCCGTCTCCACACGGTATGGAGCCCAAGCGACACTTGAGGCCCGTTGGTCTGGGGGAGCCACAGCTGCTAACGGTTAGGACAGCCCAACTCATCCGAGCCGTCGTTGCAATGAGCACGACCGTCACACACCGAGCTCCTGGGGACGCAGCTCCGCCGGTCCCTACACCTGAAGTCAGCTGAAATGTACAAGAGCATTTATAAGCTTTGTGGGAATGACACTGGGAGTGTGTGTGGATGATGGCTGGTTGATGCAGCCTCCCCTGGCAGAGGCTGATTGGACTTTTGGGATGGTGAGCTTGCACATTGATCAAATCGTATGCACAGGTTTAACCAGCCATCTCCACACACACTCTGGAGATCTCCTACATGGCAGCGGAGCATCCTTGCCATGTTCAACTACATATTTAACATTAACCCGAATTTAACACTACCACTCTGCACCCTATCTTTGGAGGAAGCCCAGAAAATGTCACCTAGGTGCAGTGTGGCAGACATCATTTGCTACACTATTCAGATATAAGATCAGAAAGGGTGCACAGACACATTACCTTTATTCACACATCTTTTCACACAGTCCCCCTCATCCGATCCATCCGGACAGTCATTCCGGCCATCACAGAGCTGAGTCTGGAAGATGCAGATGTCTGATTGAGGACACTGTACTGCCGGGCTGAGACAGAGGGCCTTGGGGGAAGGGGTTGGCTCTGCAAGACCAGTAACCTCTCCAGAGACCACAGTAGGGAAGGGTTTGTCTGATGAGCCCAAGACTGGTACCAGTGGAGGAACAGAATACTTTTCTGAAACATTGAGAAAAGGTAGAGATTACTCAGTGATCCAACAGACACTGGGGCTAGGATGTTCAGCCCAGACACAATTATGTTTTTTTACCAATGAATCGACTCAAAACAAGTTCACGTATCCCCCAAATCTTCACCCACCACAGCTCTCCTCGTCAGATCCATCTTTACAGTCTGGCTCTCCGTCACACATGTGAGAGAAGAGGACACACTGCTGGCCGTCTCTACAGGCTTTGGTGCCCTTGCGACACTTGAGGCTGTTGGTCTGGGGAGCCACAGCTGTTATTGTCGGACAGCCCAACTCATCCGAGCCGTCGTTGCAGTGAGCACGACCGTCACACACAGAGGTACTAGGGACAGCAGCTCCGCCGGTCCTTACACCTGAAGTCTCCTGCAACAAGGTAAACCGTGAAACCAGTGTTTATTATAAACCGTCACCCCAACTTGGATGTAAAGGAGGTCAGGCATCCTTCCGTACCGCAATAGCTAGTTTGTCTCATCACCTAATGAGTAACCACTCGAAGCCGACAGCTGACTACCAATGGGCCAAAAGCACCCAAAACAAGCCACGCCCCAGCACGACATCTTGAGACCAAATCAACCACAGTTCTTTACCCCCTAGAACAGGAAGGTCAGTGTCAGACCTGCCAGTACATCAGCAGTCAGTTCTGGCTCAACAACATGAAGGCATCTAGGCAGGTAGGGGTTCCACCAGGTACAGGTAATAAACCAAACACATGTCGACCATGAGAAGTTTTGATTGCTTACCTTTCTGAGAACAGCTCTTAACGCATAGGTTTTCGTCAAACCCATTCGGGCAGTCTTCCTTCCCGTCGCAGAGCTGGCTTGGGGTCAGACACACTGCCGAATCAGGGCACAGAAACGATGGCTTTGGGCAGATGGCCTGGTCTGGACCTGAAGAAAATAGATACTGTTTGGCTGACTTGACTACAAATCCCACAAATAAATTGTGCCTTGCCCACAATACATAGTTTATGGGGCTCTTTAGACATGGCTAGTTTTTCCAAATTCTTACTCCAAAGATTACTCTTTGAAATAACTTGTGTTACCAAAGACAGCATGGAATAGATTTCATTACACTTTTGCTCAGCAGCCCTACCTGCCCTTATGTCCTTCAGAGCCACCATCACCCCAAACACACTGCCATCCAGGGTCACGACCTTGAGGCTACGCCCATCTCGGCGGTCCCACAGTGTTATGGCGTTATCAGAGAGGGACAGCAGGTAGGGTTCGAATGCCGCAACCACTGATCCTGTGATGTTCCATCGAGGGCCGTAGACGTGGGTCCTTTTCTGGAGCAAGCTCAGTGTTGACAAGCCTGCGACAGAACAGCAGAAGGCTGTGTGAAGGGTTCAGATGACAGACTGCAGGCTGGTCAAAAGCCCTTTACTTTATATTAAGTAAATAGTGACTTACAAGTGAGGCGGAGGACAAGCAAAACTTATTATAAGTTGACGTACCACTTAAGACCATTTGAGCACGTTTAATATGCCTAGATTAATTTAAGGTGGCATTCAACTTTTAAGAAAAGCAGCATTTGAGTTTCCCAAATATCTTGGAAGTCCATCCATCATTCAAACATCTTTCATGCCACAAAAACCTGATTGCATCATTTCAACCAGCAAAGCTCAATGATTAACTTAAACCATAACTCAATGATTTGTTTTTCATGACCAAATCAAGTCAACAGGATGCTTCATCTTGAGGGATATGAAGGTGGCTCCAGTCACCTGCAGAAGCCGTGGTCCACAGCATGGCGTTGGCCCGCAGGTCCAGGGCAATGGTCCCAGTGAAGCCCGAGCTCAGGTTCAGGAGCTCCTTGGCAGGACCCCCCTGCACCCCCATGCTCAGGAGGCGGACGCCCTCCAGCCAGTAAACCGTGCCCCGCAGCCAATCAACATACACGTCCTTGATCCCGCCCCCCTTGGTGTGGTACAGTTCCTGCGGGTAACCACCGAATGCAACAGTGATGCCGATGGTGGCCTGGTCACATGACACCCAGAAGATGACTCCAGATCGCTGGTCCAACTTGATTAAACAAACTGAGGAAATGATTGTGTTAAACACTTTATCAGGTGAACAGTGTAGATAACAGTCCATTGCAGGGATTGGTTATGAAAGTATATGAAGGTGATACTGCATCAAAAAAAAAATTGAGAATACTATTCCACAATTTCAGGATACATACCACATCAATTTGGGAAACCTTTGGGAGATCAATGTGCCCCATATGGTTAAAGAGTTCACCAGAAGGTATACCTGGTAGCAGCGTGGGGACAGGTTGGGTCTTGCGCTGCGTGAGGCTGGTGTGCTGTATCTGGCCGCTTCTGTTGGCCCAGTAAAGCCCGTCTCGGTACCAGTCTACGTCGTAGGTGAGGATGCCCTTGATGGTGAACAGCTGGGTCTGAATCACTTCCCCCTCCTTGAACTCCAACATGTTGATGCTCGCTGCAGTTGCATACACAAACCTTGGGTCTGTCAAAAGAAAGATGTATAATGTTTTTCAGGTGTTAACCCGCAAATATTCTTGCTTGCAGCACCGCAGTCCCTTGATCCGGAGATTTTACATTTGCTGAATCTGACAAGATCCTTGGTGGGTACCAGGAAGATGAAGTCTGTTCTAAAGAGTTTGGCCCAGATTCAACGCACATTATTGAAAAGTCCTTTGTTTAATTTGGACTTCCCAGAAAACTCCAAATGGTAAATAAATACCTTCATGTATTTTTTGTCAAACAAATGCTTAATTTTCAATTATTTCCTAGAATGCGTCATTTTTATTTATTTAATACAGTAAGAACCAAAAATGCCTAAATGTAGTTCATCCATTGATGCAGTCCTTATCCAATGACTATGGTGTACATTTCTGCATGTGAAAAAGTCGGTTCAATCATGTTCAAATATACTTGCATTCGCATCTCCTGTCTGGCATGAGTATCTTTGAGTCGGGGCAGCTGCAGGTGAAGCCCAGGGGGTTGCTCTTGGTGGGCAGGCAGAGCTGGCAGGGACTGTTTGTACACGCAGAGGAGCCTGGGTCACAAGGAACGACACCACCACTCCTACATGATGAGCAACACCTTCACCACTCACTACATGATGGTGGAAGATACTGATGAATAAAGGCAGAGACTTTGCAGTCAACCATTCTGTCCCCTGACCATTGAGACCAACTCCATTTCTGCGCATCACTTCCCCTCTCTTAATTTTATGCCAACCACTCTCCCTGTAACATCGATGCCCACGAGAAAATGTGCATCGCACACGTGGCAAGTAGTAGGTTAACAAGTGGTCAGAACTATGGCTACACTTATGATTAGTAGTGGTTCCGCTGCTGGCTACGAATCATTAGGGAATATTCAAACCTGTTAAAGTAAATATAAAAATATATAAATATCTTCAGGCCAATATTGCCATAGAGATGTACGCCATAGCATTGATCTTTATGGCAAGACTCTTCAGTAATACCTGTGCTCTTACCCTAGAGATGTCTGTAGGGTAAAAGCAGAGGTCATACTGAGAAGCAAAAAACCTCAGAGCAGAGCAGTAAGCTCCTGCCCTTGGTCGAAGCCCTTCTTTCACCCACACTACCTTGTGGTTGCTGCAACTCGTGGACGACGGTCATGAAGGGAAGTGCGGCCCTCTGGATCAACGCCTTCACGCTGGTCTGGTTCTGATCTGCCCTCCAGAGTCCTTTGCGGTCCGTCCAATAGAAGCGGTTTCCAAACACGGCGAGCCCAGTGGCAGCCCCGGTGCCGCCCAGCAGGCCGGGGAACCAGGAGCGGCCGGTGCCGTCCACCCTGACCGTCTCCACGGACTGGAGGAACACAACGGGAGCTCTTCAGAGGCTGCGTCTTCAGGCACTCATCAGGAATCGCAACATTAGTTCAAACTAGATGCCTGTATGGTTCTCCTTCACATCGTCAAGGAACCAAGGTCTTAATGTTCCTCACGTTATGCAAAAATATTCACTGATACAAGATTGAGATAGTCATATGGTTTGATGCGATGTGGAAACATAATGAAGTATTAACCTATAGCACATCTATACAATAGTTTATGTTTAGTAAAGCCACTACATTTAAGAAAAACAAGCATCTTTGAAAATGCAAACTTCCTTTTGGTGTGTCCAATGGTGTGACTCTACAGCAAAAGCTGTAAGGACCGAAAAATATTTTAGGTCTCTTATAAAACATGGATTCCCCAAGTCGTACGTGCTTGAAGTCGCTGATCCAAAACAGTCTCCTGGAGGCCACGTCCAGCGTGAGGCTGTGGGCCCCCTGAGTGGTCAGGACCACCAGGGGTCTCCGGTCGGCACCATCCATCCAGGAGCAGTCCAGAGTCGTCCTCTCTCCCGGGCCCACGTTGATCCAGAACATCAGGCTGTAGACACAGAAGGCCCAGAGTGACCACTTCATACTTTGTTCTGGATGATTGTTGCCTAGGTCACTAAATGTCCCACATTGTGTCGACTAATTGCGCTTCGTGTATGCGTGCATCATCATTTCCTTATTGTATGCGTTCTTTTTCATCACCAACCAAAGAGACATGGCTGCTGAAGGAATCAGAAGCGGTCAGCCAAAGCCGATGTCATAGCACCAGCAAGCACGAGTTACCTTTCCGTGGGTAAAACCACCATCTCGGATGGACTGATGCTTTTGCTCAGTAGCGTTGTGAAGCCCTTCCCATCAGCAGAACCCATGTAGATCGATTGAGTCTTCCGATTGGTCCAGTACAAATCTTCATTCAACCAATCACAAGCCAAAGATACTATCCCTGGCAGCCCTGTTGATGGAGGCCAGATTGAACACATCATCTTCATTAGAAACACCATGATCAGGTCTTAATCATTAATCCCGTAGTACACATGCTACCACTCAAGTCATTATAGTGAACAAAGCGGACCAACCCACCAGTGTACACAGTTTGGTTCTTCCTCCCGTCAGTCTTGAAGATCGAGCCCTGCCCCTCTGCCCAGTAGTACCACCCCCTGGCCAGGTCAAAGGTCACCGCAAGAGGCTCCGAGTCCGCTGTCCAGAGCGTTTTAAAAGCCTGGCCTTTGAGACCAACGAGGCCCAGGGATCGTTTCTGGACAGACAGCAGTCTGGTGGCGCCACCTGGGGGCGGTACACAAGGTGACAGTGAGACAGTGGCGCCACCTGGAGGCGGTACACAAGGTGACATTGAGACAGTAGCTGTGCCAGACAAAAGAGACCAGGTTCTAGCCCCGATTTCTACAGTCTACCTGTAGGCTTTCCAATACCTACCTGCTCCTAATGACATTATGGTTCATTGTCAACTAATCTGAAATGTTCCTCAATGATCTCAAGGCAAGTAAAGAGAACAGGGCTTTGCCAGACAGGAGGAGATAATGGATGACGATCAGGTTGACTGTGAAAAGTGTACTTAAAAGTACTCTGGGGAGACGATTAAGTGATCCCCTTTGATCAGATTCTATACAACTCAAAGAATACAGATTTTTAAATTCTTTATTTTAATAACATCTGATCAAAAGTGTTTGAGAGGATATAAAGCCTTCAAATGGCCCATTGATGTGTTGGAACGTGAAGGAGTAAATGAAAGACGGCTCTTTGTCAGCCTATTAGAACGCTGCTGATTGCAGTTGATGGGAAGGAAAATGCTATGCAGCTCTGTGATTGGTGGGCCCGCTATAATTTCACAGAGGCCAAGTAATAGTAATTCAATGACTAATTTCAAATGAAAGTTAAAGTGACTCATCATAGATTCCCTCTGAATGGTCGGGCTTTGTTATCACTAACTTTACATCAAGTTCCACCCGCTGTGGGGGACACAAATCCAATAAACCGGCTCGCTAGCTTATGGGCACGACGTTGTTTACTTCACGATGGCAGCCGCCGCGAGTAACTTAACCGCTATTGAGGTTCTGTTCCTGATTTGTCATCTACTGTTTTCAGGGGTTAACTTTAGACAAAAAGTTACCAAGACCAACACGAGAGCTAAAATGAAAACGCGGGGCGGGCAAGATTTAAGAGTCACGGTTCGCTACTACCATATGTCGGATCAATTCGTAATCTGCACACAAGTCTTCTGTGCAGGATACATATTGATCGGACATGGTTTGAAAACCAATGCCTATTCCAAAATGCAGTAGAATAAGGTTCCATGGTAACAAGATACACAGGGTCTTCATGAGCAGCGGTGGCGGCCCTCACCTGAGGCCAGACATACAGACCCGTCCAGGACGAAGCCCTCTCTGCAGTGGCAGTAGAAGGAGCCCACGGTGTTGGTGCAGTATTGAGTGCAGGGGGGAAAGGGCTTGCTGCACTCATCCACATCTGGAAAAGCCAACCAGCCCGATTAGGAACACAATATAATCCCTCAATAGTTCCATCGGCTTTTCAGTTGCTTAAGGACGTTTTTGCTAAACTTTTCAGGACACCACTTTGGGGCTCCTGACATGCGCATCGGGGGGCCAAAACTGATTCATATGAAGAAAAGGTTTACAAGGGGTCTCAAACATCCTGCCTGGGACAAGCAGCCAGGGGGCTCATCCCTTACCGTGGGGCACACGCTGTGTTAGCAGCAGGTGGCTTACCCTCACACATCACTCCGTTGACCGACAGTTTGAGTCCAGGGGGGCAACTGCAGCGGACCCCGCCCGGTTCATCCGTGCAGTCATGGCTACAGCCCCCGTGAGCCCCAGAGCACGTGTGACCTAACATGGACAGAACAAAAACTTCAAAAAGGTCACTGGTACGACGGACCACTGCACCTCTTACATGAGCCATTTGATCCATTGTGCAGTGTGAGCCAGCTGCTTCTGCTGAGACGAGTGTTCCAGTGGGTTAATCACGTAGAGGTTAGGCAATTTAGTCATAGATGAACCATTAGTTCACAGAAGTTAATGCAGCAATAAGCATTATATATCACTAGCATAGATCTAGAGGTTGGCTTAGCTCGGCAGGAAGAGCAGGTTGACTTGAACCGCAATGTTGCTAGTTCCATCCCTTAGGACTGCTGATTAGGTGGCAGAGGTTCAGTCTTACCGCAGCTCAGGGGTTCATCGCTAGCCGTCTGAACAGTGGCGGATTCCATCACACCGCTGCTCTGGAGACACACAGAGCCCGTCGGGACAACTCGACCAGCCCGCCGCACACAGCCCTGCAACACAACGCCTTCCATCACACACACCACCTCTCCCCCCCCGGTCAGGGTCCACACACCTCACAACTCATACACACCTCAATCCCCCCCCCCGGTCAAGGGTCCACACATCACACCTGACATCCACACACCACAACACACACTGTCAGGGTACACACACACACACACACAACACACACACACACACACACACACTCAGGGTCCCCACAGACCTCCCCCCCAGGTGGCTACACCTCAGTCAGGGTCCACAGTACACACCCCTCTCCTATACGTCAGATGATTGCTTTAATTGCCGAGTTGTTGGTCTGGTCTCTTGAACAAGGTTTACCTTCCCAATGAGGCTTTCCTGGTAGAATGCAGGGGACCAGTACACCAGTAGTTTGCTCACCACAGTCCTGTTCGTCCGAGCGGTCCAGACAGTCATCGTTGCCGTCACAGCGTGCCTCCCTCGGGACACACATGGCGTTGCGACACAGCCAGTCTGCCTCCAAACAGCCGCCGCTCGTCACACAGTCCTCCTCGTCCGAGCCGGTGGGGCATTGGCGCACGCCGTCGCATCTGCCCGACTCGTTCACACACCCCACAGAATCCACACACTCAAACTGCCCCGCCGGACACGGGCTGGAGGTGGGCCCTGGACGTGGAGAGCAGTAAAATGGAAGTTCTGAGCAACGTTAGAGTTTAGAGCTGGCTTAGAAATGAGGAGCAGGAGAGTTGAGAGCAGGTTTAGAGTGGAGCAGCAGTAGAGTTTAGAGCAGTCTTAATGTTGAGTAGCAGTAGAGTTTAGAGCAGGTTAAGAGTCAAGTAGCAGGAGAGTTCAGAGCTGGTTTAGTGTAGAGCGGCAGTTAAGTTTAGAGCTGGCTCATTGTTGAGCAGCAGTAGAGGTTGGAGCAGGTTTACAGTTGAGCAGCATAAGGCTGCTCAACTCTAGCTCAAGAGTATTCATACTTTGGCACTCAGTCTCATCCGAGCCATCGAGACAGTCTCCATCCGCGTCACACCGCCAGTCTGCAGAGATACAGTTACCGTCGTCACATTCCCACTGGCCTTGCGGGCAGGCTCGACCCTGTCCTGCTACACACAAACACACTTCCACATTTACTCATTATGAAAAAGTTTTGATTATTAAAAAGTCCATATAGTTTTAGTCAGAAGCCCATTAGTTGATGCAGATACGAAAACTTTGCATTACATTTGGCATTCAAAATATAGTGGGCTTGTAATAGGCCTAGTACAAATGCATGTAGGCCTACAAATACTCAAAGTGGATTACAATTTACTTTATTGGGCGCTCATGTGGGAGGAAAAAAAACAGATGCAACTGCAGGAAACAATTAAGTTGTTGGGTTATATCTCAAGAAATTCAGCGGGGGGGGGGGGGGGGGGCGCGCTGAGCGACGGTCATGACTTGGGCGATGCATTGCCATCGCTCCCAATTTCCGGTCTCGTACATCTATAAGTCGTGTACGGCCGTTAACATTTCGCGGAGCAAGAATAACACTAATAAATAGAACAACAACGAGAATAAATAAGGATCTCTAAGAAATATTTGACAAAACAATTTATGTAGGCCTATCCGTCAAAATACCCGTCCATCACAAGGCCCGCCCTCTCCCTTTCTTGGCAATAACGTTTATTTGTCTTATCCTCTTCAGACATCCCGTCGTGAGAGTAGAACGAGCCGTCAGAGAGATACAGAGAGACGGCGGCCAGCGCAGTTTCACAAGCCCAACTAGGCTACGTTACATTAATTGAATGCATTGAATGAAGTGAAGGAATTTAAAGGTAAATACCTCTCAGCCCGGCGATAACCACCAACCAAAGCACGTGGAGGAAGTCCATTGTGCGACACGGGGCTCACCTGCAGCAAGGTGCTTTATCACATCGGACCAGCTGCAGCTCATCAGCTCATGATTAACCGCCACTCTCCAGCTGAGCCTCCACCTTTTGATTTTTGGACAGGAAAAATATGTAATAAACTACTGTCATCCTCATATTACTTTATTTAAAGTTGAACATGACTTTCTGTGAATTACACATCGGGGGTCTATGCGCTGTTACGCGTGCTTCCCTCTGCTGGCGTAAACCAGTAACTACAACAAGACCGATATAGTTTTGAATAAAGGCTACGACAGCCCAGTGGATACAACCAACGTAGGATCTGCTTGGTAGCCTTCTGAGGTATGATATGTAAGGATTACTATTGGATTATATCTGCGTTACTAGGCTGAATCAAAAAAAAATTAATTTAAGGCATAGGCTATATCTCACAATAACATTGCTCAGGCATACTGAAATGTAAGTAGCCTAATTCCCTCTCAATCATGAGCAACCGAGAAAGGGATTTTATATTATTATATTATATTATTATATATTTATATTATTATGATTATTATTCATTATCATATCAGTAAACGCCACAACCGACGTGCTGCGTGTCCCTGTGTGAGCGCCTCCCACCGACCCCCTAATCAGCCCCCAATCAGACAGCCAGCACAGTGGAGCCGCCGGCTAACGATCGCTCTAGTATCTGAGAGGCAACGGCACCATGGCGCCTCGGGCACGGCCGTATATTTTCCTGACTTGTGAGTAGTGATCTGTAATATTGGATGATTAGTTTGGGGGATCAAAGTTGTGAACGTCCTACGGCTGAAAAGGGTTTAATGTGGTGGTTGAAGTTGAGCGTAGAATCTTTTGGACAGCTTCTGTCACCGCCGGTTGTTTCATTATCACCCCTAAAGTATTAGACAGTAGTCTAAGTTTTCGGTTTCTGATAATATTACGCTTTTTACAAGTGAAACACTTCTTCATTAGAATATTTTAAAATATGTTTAACTTTCACCCCGTAAACATTTTGGAAGGGCAATGGTATCTGAACTAAGTTTAGAACACGGTGTGTGTGTGTGTGTGTGTGTGTGTGTGTGTGTGTGTGTGTGTGTGTGTGTGTGTGTGTGTGTGTGTGTGTGTGTGTGTGTGTGTGTGTGTGTGTGTGTGTGTGTGTGTGTGTGTGTGTGCGCGCGCGAATATGCGCGTCATAACTACTTGTCACTTTGGACTGTGTTGTAAAGTTACTCCTTAACAAAGAAATCCATTTCCTCAATGAACTGCAGGCCTGCTGTTCATTGTGGGCAATACCCAACAGAGCGCAACCCCTACTCTATTACCTACATCCTCCTCATCCCCCTCCACCCTGTCAACACCTCCACCCTCCTCCACCTTATCCACCCCTCCGTCCCGGACCACGACAGAGGCAGCCCCAGTACACTTCACAGAGCACTTGAAAACCAGCATCAACTCTTCTACTGACGGGACGACCCCGTCCGCTGTCGTGACAACTAGCTCGTCTGCTGCCATAACAACCAGCACAGAATCCACCGTGACAACCAACTCATCTGCTGCCATAACAACCAGCACAGATGCTGCCGTGACAACCAGTACAGATGCTGCCATGACAACCAGTACAGATGCTGCCGTGACAACCAGTACAGATGCTGCCATGACAACCAGTACAGATGCTGCCGTGACAACCAGGACAGATGCTGCCATAACCAGTACAGATGCTGCCGTGACAACCAGTACAGATGCTGCCATAACCAGTACAGATGCTGCCTTGACAACCAGTACAGAGGCTGCCTTGACAACCAGTACAGATGCTGCCTTGACAACCAGTACAGAGGCTGCCTTGACAACCAGTACAGATGCTGCCTTGACAACCAGCACAGATGCTGCCTTGACAACCAGTACAGATGCTGCCTTGACAACCAGTACAGATGCTGCCTTGACAACCAGCACAGATGCTGCCTTGACAACCAGCACAGATGCTGCCTTGACAACCAGCACAGATGCAAGAACCTCCTCATCCATCACATCTCCCTCTACTACTTCTGCTACCACGACTACAACTAGGACTACTACTACTACTACTAGATGAACCATACCAACCAGCACCTCACAGATGCTGCCTTGACAACCAGTCACAATGACTGCCTTGACAACCAGTACAGATGCTGCCTTGACACCCAGTACAGATGCTGCTAGACAACCAGCACAGATGCTGCCTACAACCAGTACAGATGCTGCCTGACAACCAGTACAGATGCTGCCAGACAACCAGTACAAGATGCTCTGACAACCAGTACAGATGCTGCCTTGACAACCAGTACAGATGCTGCCAGACAACCAGTACAGATGCTGCCTTGACAACCAGTACAGATGCTGCCTTGACAACCAGTACAGATGCTGCCTTGACAACCAGTACAGATGCTGCCTTGACAACCAGTACAGATGCTGCCTTGACAACCAGTACAGATGCTGCCTTGACAACCAGCACAGATGCTGCCTTGACAACCAGCACAGATGCAAGAACCTCCTCATCCATCACATCTCCCTCTACTACTTCTGCTACCACGACTACAACTAGGACTACTACTACTACTACTACTAGCAGAACCATACCAACCAGCACCTCACAACAAAATACCACATTAATCCAGGGGGAGTCCGACCACTCCAAGGCTCTTAGTCCAGGTCTGTGAGGTTAAATATTATTATTATGCTAGAGATGGTTAAATGCACTGCTGCTAGAAATAGGGGTTTGGATAGAGGAGGAAGCGGAAACATGAGGGGTAGAGTTAAGAGGTAGGGTAGACTTAGGTAAGGGGTAGCAGTCAGGTAAGGGGAAGAGGTTAGGTAAGGGGTTGTTTGTCAGGTAAGGGGTAGGGGTAAGATATGGGGTTGCTAGAGCCAGGTAAAGGTTAGAGGTAAGACGGGCAAGGGGTAGGGTGTGAGGTTAGGATTATGGGTTGAATGTAGGTGTTTTTATCATATTGTCATCGCATGTGACCTAGACACAGCATCTAGTGCTGACGTGAATCTGTGTTGTTTTGTAATTTCATTATACACACCTGGATGTATATACACATACCTGTGTATCTATCTGACTGTGTCTTTGTCTGGCTGTCTTTCAGGGAGTGTTGCTGGTATCGTGTCAGTCTTCATTCTGATTGTCATCATTATTTTTGGAGGAGCATACCGACACAAAATGTGAGTTGAAATCAGAAATTCCATTGAATCAGAAGTCATCACAAACATCGGGGTCATGTTTCATTCCATTACGTCACAACATGGTCAACAATAGGGAGATATTATTTATCCTCAATAACGTCTGCTCTCTATCCTACTCCTATCCAGGCGTTCAAACTATGGCCGCTTAATAAACGACGACTACGGCTCACTAGGGACCTTCCACAACCCCATGTACGACCCCTGACCCTTCACTTGTCCCTCCGACGTACCAGCCCCCCTGCCCCACATCCCCAGACCCCTCAGGACGCCACGCAGAGGAAACTCTAGAGGGGCGTGTGAAATTACTGTTGAGCAAGCCACAACAGGACGATGACCCAAACATTACAAATGAATCTGCAGGGACCGGGTCGTCTGTGGTTTGCACGCAATGTCACCATCCATATATGGCAAGTACCGCTCCATCCCAGTCACATTCTGGTTTCTGACCCGGTGGTCTGGTTAGTTCTGGCCAGGGCCGTTTTTAAAGAATGGTCTCCAATCTCAAATCTCTCTAAATGTTTATGGATCTTTAGGAGTTGCCTTGCCTTTTCTGTGCCAGAGTTTTAACTACTTAAAGAAAAGGAAGAGAATCATTTTGTGTTTGTAGGTTATGAGTATTCCAAGCAAACAAAATTGTATTTATGTGTGTGTGTGATTGCCTGTGTGTGATTGTATCTCCGTAAGGTTTTTTCCGGTTGAAGAAAAGAGAACCTGAAACAGAACAACAGTAGCCCTCTCGTAGCGGTCTGGTACTTTAGGTTCTCTTCTGTTCCACGGAGGGCTTTGCTTTTAGTATTTAATTTATTCAGTAACCAACTATAACCAATGGTAAATAAGGGTTCACTTCATAGAGCTCAGTCATCTTTTTAACTAGTCCTACGTGATTTGACAACATAAACCCATACTGCGGTTGATAAATATGGATCCTTGGTGTGTAAACCCGATGGAACTAAGGGAAGGTTCATCACATCTTAATTAAAGCTCATCTGTGGTGAGGTGACTCATCCCAATTGCTGGGAGAAGCAGTTCACTGGGTTGTTCACAGGTGATTAAATGTGTTCACGTGTGTGTTTACTGGTTCTGGTACAGAGACACGCCCCCCTCCCCCCCTCTCTTCCATACATATAAGGCCAAAACCCTCTGTGACATCAGCTATATGGAACTATATATATTATACACTGCTTTTATTAACTATACACTGCTTCTGTCTCTCGTAAACACCCTCACAGCCACACAGCAGCAGTTTAGTGATCACCTTGTTTTCCTGTTCTCTTATTAAGCGATGTCCCCTGAGAGGGAGTGCTGCTGGACATCAGCACGGCTGGGACTGAAGACAATCACAGCCGTGCAGGCGTTATGTAAAGCAGCACGACCTCCAGTGTGATACTGCTTTTATACCACAGTTCTTCAGATGTGATTTGTTTGTTCAAATGTATTTGAGAATTTATTTGTTAATTTATAACATAAACTGTACCACAATTGGACTTGCCTTGTCATGTTTGTTGTCAGATGTTCCTGAATACTAGCTTGATTCGTTATGTAGGACTACATGGTTGGTCCAGCTAGGTTGTATGATGTACATTTATCTTAATGTATACATTTATTGGGCAGACCGTGAAATGAGAGTCCATTCATAGTTGCTTTGCTGGCATGTGTGATAAGTTATCAGTTTGACCAGACAGTGCGTTGCTCCATAGTTTTTAACCCCTGAACAGCATGTATTGATGAGGGTGTCTGTTCTCAGTGTGCTATTAGACGCTATATCACCACTAATGGGACACCTCTGGTCTAATCAAATGACAGTAACGCTTTATATTAAGGTCCTTAGTTAATATGTAATAAGACATTATATGCTTAACATGAATTAGTGTTAATAAGACTATCAATGTATTAATAACATAGTAAACATGTTTATTGTGAGATTATTTCGATGATTCTTATAGTTCTTAAACACATTACAAACCCATTTCAGTCTTACTAACTTAACTATTATGTCATTTTTAAACCTTTACTAAGCATTTTTTTCTCATTAAGGTTAATAAGTCCTAGGCGCTCATTGCTTGCGTGGATCCCAGGGAACACCGAACACCAGCACTTTGGTTCCTACCTACTTTTTTGGTTCCTACTGACAAAATGTTGACTGAAAAATTAGTCGCAGCTGTAACTGCGCACCCGTCGATCCTAGGCTTTTTTCATTTCAGAGATCGCAAACAAAAAGGCTCCGGTCTGGGCGGAGTCGTGGTTGGTTGGTCTGGTGTGTTAATGAAACGTTTGAGATTATTGTAAAATAGACGCGATACACGCCTGCTAACTGAGATCCTAGCATACTAATCTTCCTTGATCTGAACGGGACGATATCGTTTTCAAATATCGAAAATGCATACGTTCTGCAAAGGAATAATACGTTGTGCAAAGGAATAATGTACGCATAATAATGCAATAATAATGCTGTAACGGACCTATTGTGTTTTCACCTGTATTGCGCCCCGGAACCTTTCTTTTACGTTTTACCCGGTACCCTTTTAGAGGCGCACAGCAGAATTCTCGGCGATGCGTGACGCGTGTCTCTCACGTAGTCGCGTCGAATACGTAAGTTTAATATGTCTTTAAGCCTGTACTTTGGTTATATAAATGATTCATATAGAAAAATTTTGTACGTAAGTTTTATAGTTGATGTGTCTTACACCTGTCGTATTTCTATTCCGTTTTATGTCCGTGAATAGTGTATGAAGCAAGCTAACAGCTTTTCCCTCGTCTTGCACCCTTGACAAGCGTAGCAAGGTATGTTGGTTTATTGTAAGCCTTAAGTGTGATTATGTTTAAGTTTGATGTCTTTATGTAAGTGAAGCATATAATGCACACGTGTAAGTTTTCTTTATTGTGCTGAAATATGTTTTCTGTCATTCTTTTATTTCCGATATTGGAATAATATTTGAATTCATGTGAATATTGCAAAGGTCTTTCAGATGTTTATGCAGTTTGCACACACATGAATGTTATCTTAAGACTCGTGTTACTTTATTTTGTTTGTGAACATGAAAATTGTACTGCACTGATCTTAATATATTTGTGTAATTTTGTGCATTTTGTGTTACTTTTTCTAGTTTCACTGTGCTATATCAACAAAAGAATTCTGCAACAAAAGGTTGCACCCGTCAGAGACTCTCCGGTTATTTCGATGTCAAGGGCTGCTACAGTGAAACTTGGCCACAACGAATCCTCTTCCACGGACCCGCAACGCTGCATCTGGACGTCCACCTTCCATGTGCGGGCATCTTCAATACTGTAAATAAGACATTGCTCGATGTCCTGCACACAGGTGCCTCAGCTGTATCAAGAGACTAACATACACTGACTACACATGATCAAAGGTGATGTTGTAAGAGGACTTAAAAAACACACTCTGGAAACCTAAGAGTTTAAGAACGGTTAAACAACCAACTTCATTGTAAAGGTAAAATGCGTGGTTTGAATGGTGTTTAATTTGATGGCTTCAATGTCCATGAGCAAATCCGAAATAATTGTTATCTCATGAAACCCTAACTGTTGAAGCTCAATATTTAAGGGTCAAATTGTCTGATTGTGAAGTACCAGCAGTATTTTCATCCATAACATTTTCCCCTTTTTTGTGCATATTGTTTTGCTAATCTTAAGGTGTTTATACAGTGTAAATGTCTAAGTTTGAGTGTTATTTAGTAGTACTTGCGTAAAGTTAAAGCCACCACTCATCCAAATTTAAGTCCAGACATTAAAACACTTAAAGGAGCAAACTAATATATCAGACCATCAAAATGTTAACACCTGCTGAAGAACCAGACTGCCCCCCGGAAGACAAACAGGGGAGGTCCAGCTCACGAGAACGAAGTTTAACAGAAAAGGGCCTAGAGATGCAAGAACAGGAAGCAAAGAAAAACGAAAAGGCATTCAACAAAGCCTATGACTCGTGGAAGCAGTTAGCAAGAGAAACAAGAGTAAAATTAAAGGCTCTCTGCTCACCTGAAGATCTTGATACAATCGAAAGAGACATTAAAGCTAAACAAGCCATAGTGCAACAACATTATGAGCCAATTCGCCGCAACCATACTACAACCCCAGTTATTGTTCAAGGAATAGATGCATGTGGCACTCATAACAGACGAAATGTTTGAGCTCATAAACAAATGTCTAAAGAACAAAGACAAGACATTTAATGAAAGTAAGGAAAAGTAAAGAGTGAGGATGACGCTAAATAAGAACGAGTATGAGTGTCTTTGAAAAAACAGAAACAGCAATTTCATCCCCTTCAGAAAGCTTAAACTCAAAGGCCACCTCCAGGTCTTCTAGTAAACACGCAGAAGCAGATCTTGCAGCTAAGCTAGAACAGGCCAATGCAATGGAAGAAATACTTGAACAACAATCAAAACTCACTAAGCTAGAGAGTGAATGGAAGCTTAAAGAGGCAGAGGTTAAATTAAGACTAGAGGAGAAAACAAAGCTACAACGGCTACAAGCGACAAAGGAAGTGATGGTAGCAGCAGCACGAGTAAAAGCATACAATGCCTTTGATAATGCTGAAAGTTGCAATCAAGAGGTCGACAACATAATACTGACCTTCAAACTCCACTAAATCCAAGAGCCCTGCCATTTCGATCTCAGCAAAAATCCTCTGAGATGTTGAGAAATCAAGAGGAGGTGAGTCTAACCCAAGCGCTTGCAAGCTCACTTATTCTTAATCGTCTGCCTGTACCAGAACCCTCCACGTTTACCGGTGACCCCTTAGAGTACTTGGATTGGAAGACATCCTTTATGGCACTTATCGGCCAGAAGCCCCTCCCTATGTGTGAAAAAATGCTATACCTAAAGAGTTATCTTGCAGGGGAGGCACGCAGAGCAGTTGAAGGATTCTTCTACCGAAACACTGAAGACGCATATAAGGGCATTTGGAACGTGCTACAGGACAGATACGGAAATCCATTCATCATCCAAAGGGCTTTTAGTGACAAACTCACAAAATGTCCAAAGGTAGCTGCAAATGATCCCACAGCACTCGAGAGCGTTTGCAGATTTTCTGCAAAGTTGCGCCAAAGCCACTCCCCACGTTAAAGGCTTAGCCATCCTCAACGATTGTGAGGAAAATTATAAGCTCCTCAAAAAGCTGCCTGAGTCCATGGCACATAGATGGAGTCGCATTGTAGTGAAGGAGTTAGACAAATCTCAAGAGTATCCAACATTTGCTCGTTTCAGAGTTCATGCAGAAGGAAGCCAGAATAGCTTGCAATCCTTCTTATTGGATGTGGGACCGTCCGGTCACCTTGGCAACGACGTTGGTGCGTCCCTGTGTGAGCGTTCACAAGCCTAGCAGTCTGACAGTTTTGCACTTCTACGGCGGACAACAAATGAATAGCAATGTCTTCATCAACGGCTCCTAAATTTCCCATTCCCCGGATGCCAACAACTAACAACGCTAAGACAGCGGAAAAAAGAGGAAAGACACTTGTTGAAAGGACAGCTACTAAAAGGGAGGCGGAGAGAGCTCGAAAAAAAACCCAGAGTAAACATTGGCGTGGCTTATGAGCGATGGAGAGAGTTACGTGACCTGAGAAACTTCAAATCGGACGCTGAGATGGCTACATTTCTTATAGACAGGTAAGGAATAGTGTTATCTCTCCATGGTATATTGTGATGAATATGTAGTCGGTTGTCGGCTGGTATGGTTTTTTACTAGGCAAAGCCACGATAACCATTACATTACGGTTCTGTAATGTAACCGTTTTAATACGGTTCTGTAGGATGTCTTGCATTGGCCCATGGTTCGTTTTATGTTAGTTATGGTCACACTAACTGTGCGTTGACACCAAACGCGACATTTGTCGCCCGTTCGCATTGTCGCCGAAGTTTTGTCGCGGCACAATTCATAATCTGTCGCTGTGCAAGTTTTGTCGAATTTGTCGTGCCACAACACGATAACCAACCATTGCCTTGTCTTTACCTGTTGTGGAAGAGGGAGAGATGTCGGAGGACCCGACACACTATTCATAATTTAGAATAACCACGGAAGGGGCAGTGAATGAAGTATTGATTAGACAGAGATTTATTAGATGGGCCAACCTAATAAACCGTTGGAACCCACAAGACCGGAAAGGTCTTCCGGAGGCTACCTTCCACCACGTCGCCCCAACGTGACGTCATCGCCGAATGGCGTTAGAAAACAACCGTTACTGCCAAAAACGACTAACACTATTTTGGAGACATTTTATAAATGGTACACATATTTTGAGTGCTTCATATACCCATTAATCAAAACTTCCGGTTAAACTGCACCTTTAACAAAGGCTTATTACAAGGACCTTAATATAAAGCGTTACCCAAATGACTTGGTCAGACCTAATTGCCGCTCGATACTGACTGACATGCAGAAAGCCCAGAGGGATTCCAGCTACATGCTAGCGGCTACACTCTGGATTCTAATGCTGGCTGCTCTCCCAGCTGGGTATATCTGAGGACCTAATAAAGGCCTGCCAGAAGTTGAATCCCTCTAAATAGAGGCCTGTCAGAAGTTGAATGCCTCCTTCCTCCTATACCTCCCCACGCCCCTCCCAATACACACAGGCTTCAATGCGTGGAAAACATTAAATAACCTCGTGCAACACGAAATAATATAACATTTAATCATAGGCCTATAAATAATATATTTATTATATTATGGTGCCCCTCCCCCATGCCAAACACACACACAATAAGATGATACAATTATTTTTATATATATATATATATATATATATATATATATTATAACATGAGGAAAGAAAATATTTATAAAGAATTTAATTAACTATTATATAGTATCATGTAATGTAATATAAACTATATCGTAATATAATCCCTCCATCTCTCCTATGTTGCCTCTCTTTCAGCCCTCTACAGTTATAGGAGGGCTTGACTACACTGTTATTATCAGGACACTTATTAGTATGTGGGCGCGTTTGTGTGACTGTGTACATGTTTGAGGGTGTAGGTTTGTGTGTAAAAATAACAATGTTTGTGTGTGCGTGTGTTGGTGTGTGTCAGCGACAGGCCATGATCTCTGTAATCATGAGGGTTGCCGATGTGCTTGGTTGAATATGACACACAAGCTCTATCTTTATACCATCGTATCATAATAGATAGCTAGCTAGCTCCTAGCTAGCTCAGATTACTGCCTAATGTACCTGTATCATAGGTAGCTGCCAGGTACCATATCAACGACTGTCAATGTGTGTGTAACACACACACACACACACACACACACACACACACACACACACACACACACACACACACACACACACACACACACACACACATTTCAATGTCTTGTGTCCGCATTTATAAAATACATTGTAAGGGCACAAATATTTTCAGTTGCTTTTGATGCCCTACATCCACGAAACAACATGTTGTGATGCTTAAGTCAAACATGCACAGAATAGACCATACGTACACATGAGCTTATCTATGGGTACAGAAAACACCTCTTCCAAATAGCTCGGCTGCCTATAATGGAGGAGATTGAGCAATATGTTGCAAGCTGCTTTGCCTTACATTTGGACAAATCTCATCATTCCTCAAGCCTCTGACCACCAGCCTGTGTGGACGATGACCTAGGCTGCCCGAATATAAAACAATGAGCTGCATTTGTAGCCTAAACGTATAATGGCTTGCACTAATGGTTGGTACTTTACTTGTTTAGTGAGGAACGCTTCCTCTAAACTTGAGTCAAAAGTGCAACCAACTTCCCATAAGAAAACCTCTCTACTATCCTCATCAATCACAATGACATCTGGTGTATTTGCTGTTACACCTTCGAATACATGGGGGTCATTGCATTGAAACATTTCTGGTTTCACACATGAATGTTTGTAGAATAAAACAGAGGAATCAAACATGGGTGACACATCTTTGGTGATAATGTCGACAATTCTGTCATGCCTGGCTATGTATAGTCCTTGGTAAACATTAGCCATTTAAAATGTGGGACATAGACTCTATGGTCTGACGCTGTCCATGGTGTAGACAGTGAGAGTCATGATTATTGGGATACCAGATGGACAGATTCAGTTTAGTTGGCAGCACCTGAAGGCGTGCCTTTACCGTAAAAATGAGGTATATCCTTCCATTGATAGCTGCAATTTTTCAGAATCGAGTGGGACACAGAGTGATCAGCTGACTGGAGGCAGGCAAGCTTCCCTTGTAGCCTCAGTCCTGTCCAGCGCTCCTTTCTCTCTTGCTTTCTAAGCGTTAGAAGGTGCACGCACGCGCCGATGGTGGGGAGCACGCTTGATGTTCCGTCGCGGCTCACTGTTGCGCGCGCACATTTTATTGACAGTGATACACAGTCCGTGATCACAGACTTGGAGACGGCTCACCGTCTCGTTGTCCGCTCTTTCCACTCCAGGGAAACACCAGTCCAGTCACACAGGTCGTTCAGATCGGGCCAGTCAGAGTTTACGCCAAACCCTGGCGCATTGGTGTCCATTTACCACTGGGGCTTCTTTTTTAACCCGAGGAAGCTGGGGAGGTCGCTCGTTTTCGGGACCTTGCGCCGCTCCAGGTCGAGAATGAGTGAGGCTCTGGCGATCTCCTCTGACGGCCTGATCGTCGGCTGTTAAGCATTTTTAATAAATGGGCAAGGCGTGTGGTAATATATGTCCATTCAATGTCCGTTATCCCCAGCCCCCCTCCCCGCTTACTGTGAAAAATGAAGTCACCGGGTGTGTGTGTGTGCTCATGCCAAACCACTCTCTTTCACTCGTTTGTACAGTTTTGTTGTTGAGTTCGTGTACAGTACCTTCTTTGGTATGTGAACATTGGAGAAGAGATGGTGTAATTTTTCGCCAGAGCAATCTGCCGATCGCGCTCCAGTTTCATAACCAGAGGGAGAGGAGAGGAGTGTATCATATCCAGCTGGCCATGTAGTCTGTGACAAATCTCGTCTACTTGCGCTGTCCACTCCCCGGCGATATGAATTTATGGCCGAGGTAGCTGTAAGGTTTTCGTGTGCGCGCAAAGACTCTGAATTGGTAATACATTGTTTATTGTGAATGTTGGGATTGTGTCTGATTTGGCATGATACCAAGCGACTTGCCGCCACTGCCTCCTCTTCTCATAAAAGACAGCACATTTTGATTTTTCACCTGTAGTCCAGACCACTCTAAAAAAGAGTCAGTCTTGGAAAGCATGTCTTTTATAACGCCCCTTATCGTGTCGGGAGCACGCAATACTGACCACGTCGTGCTGCCGTACCCCCGCACGGGGTTGGGGGAGTAGGTGGTTCAAGGGCGCCACACTGGCACATCCACCGTATATCATCCATTTGATTGCCAGCACAAAGTTCACCACGCTCCGAAACGGGCAGCCCGTTTTTATACCCAGTTTGTAATGGATTGGGTCCGTGAGCTGTTTGCCGCATATCAACTTGGGATAAAGGAATCCTTATAGATGTCTTGACTATGTATATATACACCTGAGGCAGATGTATTTCTTCCAAGGGATTTAAACATAATGTTGTGCGCCAGGGTTCCAAATGCGTTCACGGAAATCTAAAAACACTTGGCGTAAAAGCGGGATGATTCGTGGTTAAAAATCATCAATGCCGGTCTTAAAGGCAAAAAGTATTGTTCATTCATCCCTTGCCTTTCTATGTAGGCTTTCTGCTTTGTGGACAGAATATTATTTTCCTACTAGCCACAGGTAGAATAACGGAGAGGAGGCATTTTCATGACACCTTATATAACGGTGGGAGGAGGGGATATGTCTCTCCAATGTAGTCGGTGTCGTCTGGGGATGTTATCTTTTTTCGGTATTCTGTGACGAGAGCCCCTTTCCATGTGTCGGGTACTCTCTTGTTTCTCCAGACATACATTAAAACTTGTTGTTAGAGGTCCTATATGAGTTGTGCTTTTGAGTGTTTCATACGTGACCCCATCTTAACACACACTTGCTTTATATTTAGGTAAACTGTCAATTACCTTTTTCACCTCTTCTTCGGTGAATGTGCAGTGTTTTAGTTAGATGCTCTGTTCGGATGATGGTATTCAGGCCGACCAGGGTGGGGGTTGGCAGGGGGCTGCAGATGACGTTTGGCCATTCCCTTGGCATTTATTCCTCATAGTAGGGCTGTATGTGTGCGATTTTACTGGAGCAGGGGGCGGGTACTCGCTTTATATCAGAATGATTGGTATATCGCTTTGTTCTTTCTGTTTTGCCACAGATATGGGAAGTTGATTGCGTTTTTTACTTTCCTGGACTGTCGGCGGTTCTGTACAGCCCCCAGAGGGGCTGGATTATTATCCCTTACCAAAGCAGAGTTGTAGCTCAATCCAGTGGAAGCGAGTGAAGCTGATGTTTAATTCCCAGGAAAGGTTGGCCACTGTAGGTTCTTTCAGGTATGCGTTGCTGTGGTATTTCAAAAAGGCTCTCAT
>OLKM01001519.1:0-32208 GCA_900291075.1 Melanogrammus aeglefinus
AAAAAAAGTTTCCCAAATGGACTGTCATTGGACAAAGCCTCAAATTGCCTGCAGACCTATGCGTTTCAGAATGTGGTTGAAAAAAACCAGTTTTGAGATAGGAAGTCCTACCGCCTGAGATTATGAATACCTTATTCTAGGCCTAATGGACCCGTACCGAAACTTGGCACGTCGGACCCGAGGCAGGAGGGGGCCTCGAGGGGCGGGCACAGTTTGGCTAGAGGGCCCCCCCTTCGTGCCTCGGGGTCCGACCGCTCAAGTTCGTACTGGTCCCAGTAGCCGTAATCTAATGGTATTAAAATTTCAGCGGCGGTAGACCTCCTATCGAAAAACTGTTTTGGGTCACAAAAGGTCAAAAGGAGCCGGCACACGCCGCTTTGAGATAACAAAAAGTTAATGTTGCCATTTCTCTGCATACACGTTCTTTTTTCATTATTCAAGAGAGCCTGTTCTCAGTAATGCATGTGGTTGGCTAGGGTGTAAGTCTGGGTAATTCAGGCCGAAAATCTTGCAGCGAAGCCTGGGTGAGGCTGCAACGAGATGGCACACTGCTGAAGTATTTCTTGTAGGTGGCGTAATAGGCAAACAGATGTCCTTCAACATCTACGCTTCCAGAGCGATTGCAATGGTAGCCACACATGACCACATTCAAACATGTTAGTTAATTAGCTGCCGAAATTGAGCCTTCACAATAATGACCAGCTATCCTGATTTGCTTTCATAAAGTCTGTGACAAATGACAAATTAGTTACATCTTCACATGAGCTAGTCCATATGACCCAATATATACACTCCACGCCCTACAGGCCCCCTACACTACACGGCCCCTGTATTTTAGGTCCTACATGGGTTACAACCTATGGTCTAGGACATGATCTCGAGGTGTGCACCAAGTCCGAAGCTGAGTCTCCATTGACTCAGCTGCTAATGTATGCAAATAACATTAATTGTCAAGAAATCATCGGGAAGCAAATCTATAGTGGTCATTATTATAAGGCTCCAAAATTCGACAGCTATTACTTACCTGAACTAGTCAAATATGGTCATGTATGGCACCGTGCAATTGCCTCGATAACGTTAGATGTCAAAGACACTGTTTGCCCGTTACGGCGCAGATATTTGCATGGAATATCTATATTTGCCTAACCAGCTAGCACGGTATGGAAGCTAACGTTTACGACAAAAACAACACGAAGTTTACGGCAGATCCATTGCCGCTTCACGTTCTAAAATTGTTTACCGGGCGAAAATGTACCGGCCTACGTCATGTCTTGTTTACATCCTACAACTGGCCACGCATAACGAGCGACGGCGGCAGACGATATACATGATTTCCAACGACGAAAAGAATAAAATAGATCTAGCGATAACAATTGTTTTTATTTAATATTTGCTATTGGTATTAATTGTTTAATCGAGAATGCAATAAAAGAAATTGCTCCGCGAAACGCGACTCGCGTCAAATGACTCAAATGTGCTTTTGCCCGCGTCAGAGTGACATTTGTCATTTGACGCGGATCGCCCTCGTTTCACGGGCAATTTTTTTGATTGTTTCCATTAAACATTAAATACATGACAAATTAAAGTAAAAACAATTGTTTCTCGCTATCTATATAATTACAGATACGAATCCGCTAGCGTCTATTATGTTTTATATTCGTCGTTTGGAACATGTTTTCGGCATCGCGTCGTCTTTGCCGGGCAGGCGTTGTTCAGGGTGTAACAAACAGATGACGTAGGCCCGGTACAATTTTCGCCCCCGTACAAATTTTCTAACGTGACACCGCTTTAACAACGGGGTTTGCCGCCAGATGACTACCAGTTGACCAGCCATTGAGAAAAAGGCGAAAGTGTTCTAAAGCCGTGTATTAATTAATGAAATATTAAATAAGTATATAAATAAATTATTTCATGTGCAACTATTCTACGTCTATAAGTGACATACACTTTTATTTAATTATCTGTTATAACAACATCTGTATCTGACCATTGGAAAATCCCACTTCCTGCAAACTAGATCGTCGCGTCCCTAGCACCTGAGTCGTTGAAAAGACTAGGGAGACCCTAAAATCTTACTATCAAACTTAAAGCACTCAGAACATTCATGACTGAAAGATATGCAAGGTAAAAGTATATTTCTCGCCAGAATGTTATAGAAACACGTTTAATATATATATGTAATATATATATTATATTATTATATATACATATATATATTATATATTATATATTATAATAATTATATATATATTATAATTATATATATATATATATACACACACACACACACACACACACACTATTATATATATAATATATATATACTATATATATATAGTATATATTCATCATATACACATATATATATATATATATATATATATATATATATATAGTATATATACATATATATACATATATATATATATACATATATATATACACATATAAATATACATATATATATATACATATATATACACATATACATATATATACATATATATATATATATATGTATATATATATACATATATATTATATATTATAATATATAACGTAGTATATATTATATTGGCAGTATACGTAACCATTTCCCCAAATGCTGGAGAACCGTATCGACCCCCTGTTGGTGCCTATTCTTCCATTCTTTTAGAATGGGCGAAGCAACGTTAATGCATTTGTCGGTTTTGCATAAACATAACTAGGGCGCACTGTACTATCTGCGCACACCCTTTCTGAAGGCTCTCTCTCTCGCTCTCTCTCTCTTTGTCCCTCCCTCTCTCTCTTTCTCTCTCTCTCGTATCGTTTTGTGGAGCACGTTAATTGTCTGAGAACACTCCCATTCAGAATGCATTGGTTTACATTTCGTTCTTTGGAGCAAGGTGTCATATACTGAATTACCATGCAGTAATGTGGGAACATATTATTTGTTGCACTCCGGAATGTGTTGATGTTACACACCGGAAGACTATGCGGGAGTTGAAGTGTTGATGAGTAAAGGACACACATGGTTGAAACGGTCTCGGAGTGATTGAGGAATTCGCTGTAAATTCATAGGTTTAAGCCGTGAAAGTAAGTTAACCAGATAGATTAACGATTGGCGACGGAATAGCTGACTACGCGTGAAAAGAAAGAGGATGGATTACAAGTGGAAAACTTTTATTGTTCGACTGCTTTCTCGATCCCAGAACGCTAGCGTCGGCGGATGGACGAGATGGCTAACGTCCTTTCGAACTCTATGCCGACGGAAAGGGACTCATTGTCGGCGAAGATACAACCTGCAGCGACCTTACAACGAAGGAGGGCATTACTTTTGCAACCAGGCGGACCAGATGTCCGGAACTTGCTTGACTTTACCTGATATACGGGAACCAGCGGATTATGGACGCGCATGTGGGCTCTGACGACTACTTTGTGCCCAGGGTAAATGTTACATTTGCGCGGCAGAGTTCACTCACGCAGTTACACAGCAGCATGCAGAGATCTGCTGCATCGTCACATTTGTGACGAGACTCAGCTCAGTCGGCGAAGGGACTGTGCACATTTGGGGCGAACACAACCAGATACGGATGCGGGTATGGCGAGGTGCTCATCGACCTACGGGCGTCGGAAGGCTGCTCGAGGAGGGTAACGTCCTCACTCTCGTTACGTGCTTGGAGTGCAATGCTGTGTGAGCGGGTGAGCAACCAATGTCTCCGTCGCAGGAGAGCGCGGCAACGGGAAAGACTGAGACGGTGGAATCCACTTAAGGGCAAAGGCATACGCGGGAGCGAAAATTTCAAAAAAAACCAAAAGCCAGCAAACAAGTTAAGTTGAGCAACGTTGGCTACAGATGTGCAACACGGGTCACTTTGCAAGGACTCTAGTTGTCCCGCTAGGGGGAAAAAAGTGCCATAAAGTGACGGAAAGACCACTTTCAAAATGTGTAAATCGAAAAAAACAAACGGTTAATAACGGTACACAGAACAGCGAATACGCCTTGTGGTTTATGGAGGCTCAGCACAGAACAGATTGGATATGTGCCTGGGAGGGTACACATCTGAACATGTTTGCATTGACTCTGGGGCTACATTGTAACGTAGTGGACGAGGCCACATGGAAAGTTAAAGAAGCAGAAAATCCAGTGCCAGTCTTATGTGTGGGGTCAGAGAGGAACTATACGCATATCCTCCAACACCACTACCCCGTAAGGGGCTTTTAAATGTGAAGGTAAACGGTCGAAACGCTAGCGAGCAAGTTGAATCACATCATTCAGGGACATGGAGGACGTACTGTTAGCAGGACCACCGCCACGAAATTGGGAGTATTGCGATTGGCACGAACATAGCTCAGTGCAAGACCTGAAAACAGTCCATGCGATCACAGTGATCCAACCGTCCTTCCAGGTGTTAGGTAAAGCTGAACCACCAAACAAATCAGTTTTACGATCAACCCCGACAATCCAGATGCACTGGTAGCCTCAGCCTTACGCCCGGATACCGTTCAACCTGAGGAGACCTGTGGAAAACAAATTAAAGAGGCTGTTAAATAGGGAGATTATGAGAAGAGGGTCAGCGAACCGACCCGTGGGTCATCAACACCAGTGTCAATTGATGCCGAAAGCAACTCAGAGATAAGAGATGTGGCTTGACATGGCGTCAGGCCAACCAAAGCCATCATCGGGAGCGGAGATCTCAAGTTCCAACAGTGGATGAATATCCTGCAGTGGAATGAAGATCCAAAGTCTTCAGCCAAAACCTGACCTGAAATGGGGCTACCATCCAGTTAGAACATACCCAGCCTCCCGTCAGATCACAACATTCGCCATACACAACGGAGTTACAGATACAAGCGGCTGATCTTTGGCGTGTCCTTCGGCCAGCGAGCAATACAAACACGAAAATCGCCTCGGCACTCGCTGGAATGAAGGGTTGTCGAAAACATCATCGGACGATCATCGTTTTTCATGTCCTCGGGATCCAGAGACACATCATTCAGCGTTTCTGCATGCTGTCATGGAGCGACTATGACAGTGTCGAACTTTATCCTGAATGGAGACAAGTGTGAGTTCAACATGATATCGTTTGTCTTCATGGGAATACCTGCTGACAGACAAGGGCATCGGACCGACTGAGCAGAGAAGAGTCCAAGAGCGATAGCTGAAGCCAGAGAGACCATGAAAGTGCGTCGGAAGTGAGAAGTTCCTTGGTCTGGTGAGCATAGCACAGATTCTTCCAGACTTTGCACCGGGTGTCAGAACCTCTACGACGACGTGCTGATCAAACACGAAGTGTCTCGTGTTCGGGCGAAGAACAGAGAAAAGCGTTCATGAGCGGAAGGGGCACTGGCAAAGGCTGGAACTCTGTGCATTCTTTCGACAAAGACCGACACTTACACAAGTCGATCGCAGATGCGAGCCGCTGTGGCCTCGGTCTGTGCTGTGCAGAGTCCAACTAGGCGAGGGTGTCTCCGATATACTACGTCAGTCGGGAGCTTGAGTGACTGTGAAAAAAGGTACTTCAAACGGAGAAGGAGGCCTTAGCGTCTGTGTGGGCTTGTGAAACGGTTGCACCCTTAATGTGTACGGCCGACAGTTTGAGCTTGTGACTGATCATAAGCCGCTGGAGGCAAATCGCACCCCGCGCTCAAAAACCCTGTGCCCCTGGGTGCAGAGATGGGTCTTGCGGCTACAACCATAACAACTTCAAGGTGGTGCATGGGCCTGGCAACGAAAACAATTGCAGGAACTCACTGGTCGAGGTCTGAGTGGGGAAACAGCCCTCGAAGGGAAAACACGCAACACGAAGCGGAGGGAATTTGCGGGTTCGTTGCGGTGAATGCCACCCGCCCCAGGGCACTGACAGCGGAGAAGAGGTGGGAAGAAGCCTCAAAACCCGACCCGGAGCTGAACGAGGTTAGAGAGCCATAAGCACAGGACACTTGAGAAATGTATGCCATATGCACCTAAAACTGCAGCTGAACTGTTGCGTAATAGGATCATAGTTCGAGGGGGATGCGCATTGGTTGCTTCCCAGCATCCCGTACGCTCAAGACCGCTTACGCTGGCGCATGAAGACATTGGGCGATTAGTGGGCACAAAACAGCATCTCAGAACTAAAAGTGTGGTGGCCAGGGATGAGAGGGCGGGGAGAACTATTGCATAATCATGCCACGGTGTTCAGATCACGTACGCCCAGACCCGCACCCGAGACCACTTCAGACCAACTACACTTCCCGAAGGGCCATGGCAGGCTCTAGCTGTTGATTACTCGGGCCCTTGCCATCAAAATTATTCGATTCTAGTCGCAGTGGACTAATTACAGCAGGTACTATGAAATATGAAGTTCTTACCTCTACGACAACTGACAAAGTCTATCGACGAGCCTCGAGAAACATGTTCAGCCGACTCGGAACTTCCATGAACTTAAAGATCTGAAACGGGACCACAGTTCAAGTCCGACGAGTTTCGTGAATACTTGTGCAGAGAGGAATTGTACATCTTCAAAACACACACCAAAATGGGCCCAAGCAAACGGTCGAAGTCGAAGCGCCAGAACAGCTCGCATCATGAAGCGACATCAGAATGCGCTATTCTGCCGGATTGGAATGGGCAGTAAAAGAACTCAGGCGATACGTCACAGTGTATCGGGAATTGCGCACAACAACACAGAAAAGAGTTCCAGCTCGAACTCGTATTCAACAGAAAGATGAAGAGGGAAGCTGCTGAGATTACACCAACAATTCTGGATTTTGAAACCTGCAGACGAGATGGAGAACAAAGAGACAGTTACGATACTTACGCAGAACGATCGGAGAAAAGCGGAGCACCTCTGATGTGGCTGTTGGAGACACAGTGCTGCTAAAACAAGAAAGGTGGACAAAGTCCAGCCACAAACTTAACAAAACACACAAC
Source organism: Melanogrammus aeglefinus (assembly GCA_900291075.1). NCBI lineage: Eukaryota > Metazoa > Chordata > Actinopteri > Gadiformes > Gadidae > Melanogrammus > Melanogrammus aeglefinus. Next base: position 6,896 of record OLKM01001519.1, read on the forward strand.
AGTAGTCACATACACGGCAACCAAGTGACTGTAGAACGAGGAAGGAGCTCAATCCAGCCCGAACCAACTTACGTGAAGAAGTACATCCACAGCCAGCCACGAACGGGCAAGAACGCGAACGCACTCAAACCTTGAGCTAGCGCATACAGCAGGGGCACATGAACATCTCAAGACGTATCATAGCGTGATGCGCAGCTGTTGCCGACGGACATGCTACACTACCTGTATCGAACTCAGAGGCAAAGGAAGCCTCCCGAGAGACTGGAAAGAGATTTGTGACGATTTAATACAGTGGCAATGGAGTTTAATTATTTGCTTAGATGGAAATACAGTTGCCGTTCTTGTTTTAACTGAGGTGTTTGCAGTTTTTAAATAGATTACTTGGGTGAATAGTTAATGCAATGGTTAATGGGAAAATTCGAAGAATAAGAAATCATTTTCAGATAAAGGTTCATTTACATAAGTTACATATGTGAAGTTTTCTAGAGATGAGTTGATTAATGCAAAGCCTACGAGTTTTAATTTACAAACAGGTATTGAGTTTAGGTTTTCGGATGACATTAAGGTTCTGATCCAAGTTAAAGGGGGATGTCATATACTGAATTACCATGCAGTAATGTGGGAACAGTATTATTTGTTGCATCTTCCGAATGTTGTTTGATGTTACACACCGGAAGACTATGCGGGAGTTGAAGTGTTGATAAGTAAAGGACCACATGGTTGAAACGGTCTCGAGTGATTGATATAATTGAATTCGCTGTTTAAATTCAGTAGGTTTAATCTGGTAAGTAAGTTAATAGTATAGATGTAACCAGCACAAACATGGCCTATTTGCCATTTCCACCCAAGCCGAGATAGACAAAGGTTTACCGGGATTAATTAAAATTGTAGGGCCTGACTTACTTACCATTCAGCCCGCTTCCAATATCAACTGAATTCCTACCTGTGTTCGAGAGATGCTTCATGAATCACCTCCAGAACGCAAGCTCGGTTACCTTGTGCCTCTGAACGATCCACGTGTTGTAACATTTACACCACTCTCCTAGCTATACTTAGCCCGAGTCGACGATACCACAGGGGATCAAATGTTTTTTTTCATCAAAACATTATGGTATCGTCCTTAGCGGGATTTCTCAGTGATCTAGTAGCTCTCCTTGAACTCTCGGAGCTCGGAGGAGGTGCACACCGGAAGAGTTGCCGTGGGCGATGCTAGAATCTCTACCCCCCCCGGCGGCCATTTAAGGACTCACTAACGCAAGTACAAGTTGTGTGACGCACACCTGTGTGTGTCGACGGGCCGCTGAATGACATAGCGCTGTAAGCAGTGCTTACAGCGCTATGTCCTGCTGCACGTGGCATGGAGAGCGATGGGAGCATGGTGCTGTGACTGGTACAATGGTTTTACTTGAGGCTGTTTCTGCTTACCATCAACTGTTCAGGGGACCTTTCAACCGACAGTTTCAGCTTTATATCGGCATTGTTTGCTTGAAATACTTAAAATAAAACTATTATTTTATTCCTTGGGATTCATCAAGTGCAGTGCATGGAGTATGTCATAAGTATATTATATGTAATAAAAAAAATTGATAGGAACAACCTATTAATTTACTACATGAATAAAACACAGAAAATGTCAAGATGGGTCATAAATAGCATAATAAAATAAAAGTACTACACCTAAATGTGATGAGGCTCTTCACATTAATAAATCACATCCTGGGGTTCTGGGTGTGTTGCTGAGCCAGTCAATCTGGCCTCAGTTCACAACTCCTGGTCACTCTGTTCCTTTAAGCTTTTAGGCTCTTATGCATCAAACATAGGATTAAAGTACTCCATTTCTACCTCTACCTTCAAATTACCCCTCTCGCTTCTGGTTCTAAAGGCTGTTTAGTGTCGGCGTGCTCCATGTTGGGCTAATGTTGTGCTAATGTGTCTTTTATCTTCGTCTAAGTTCATTGCTCTCTGATGCATTCGCCGAAGCGCAATGCTCTTAAAATGGGCTTTTTATGGAAAAACATATTAGGTTCTGTCACTTTTTCACCGTCAGTGCGTCGCCGTCTCTCCAAGAACAAAACAAAAATGCTTGTCATCAGCCCGAAAGCAAGCAGTGGGATTTCCCCCACTGGGGGTACTTAATGTAATGGCATCATGGTTAACGTGTACGCTCTACTGCTAGGGTCCCAGAGTGAGAGCTGTGCTACTAATGTGATCCCATTATTCCCACTATACTTATAAATATATACTTATATGTATGTAATGACAGGAAGGGGATTTCTGATAAAATACTGATTTATTTTAGCGTGTTGGCATCAGTAAGTTTTGTCTTACTCCAAAATCTAAATCTTGTTGAGACTGAATACATATGGGGGGAGGTTATACAGAGTCTAGGTGACTCTTGAGTCTTTTAGTGTGTCAAATACGGGATATTTACTATTTATAGATAAAAGGACAAGGGAGAATGATGTATAAAGCCGCCACTTGCACCCGTTTAAGTTCATAGTGAAGAGGGAGTCAATGTAGTAAAGAGATTGATGGCAGAGACCAAGTGTAGTCCCCCCCTCCCCGCTACACACACACACACACACACACCCATGACGGCAGCCACGTCTAGGGAGACGGTCCGACGACATGGCATGGCTGCTGCACACAATGGGGGATATCAAGGCAGAGGCATTAATCTTCCGTCCTAATGGACTCTGCACAGAGCATGCCACCGCTGTCGTAGATAATGTGTCACAAGGTCATTTATTTGACTCCCTTGTCCTCTGTGGTGGTGGGAACTTGGGGAGTTCCCCCCCCCCACGTGTGGATGTATTTCTGCCGTCGTTTCTTCCCGATGCGCCACACCTCCGTTTTATCAGCGGGAGAACGACGCGAGAGCAGCTGTGACGGTCGTGACCATAGGTGCCCACGCCGGGGGCCGGGGTGCAGATGGTATTTCCCTTTTTAGCCGCAAAGTTAAGTCGAGTCATGGCGTGTATGTTCTCCCCGTTAAGACACGCTCCAGACAGAAAAAAACTCCCCGAAGAAGAGAATCAATCACACTTTTCCAAAATGATGTGATTGATAACCTCCCCCCTCGAACCGTCTCTCATCCGAAACGCTCCACTCAGTCGATTCCTCCATCTGTCTGTCCCTCAGTCTGTGTTTGCCCGAGTGTATTTCTATCACCTGCCTGTCTGTGAGCCTGCCTGACTGTCTGTCTCTGTGTTCCTACGTCTTCATCCATCCCCATCCATCACTCTCTAGGCTCTAGTGTACAGAGCTGAAGATGCTGACTCCAAAACCCACACCCACACAACCCCACACACACACATAACAGAGTTTGCGGCCTTGTAGCGATGTGCGGGTTTACATCTGCTGAGGTGAGCAGGGCCAGCTCCGTGTCGATGCACACCGGCGTCGACTGTGTACACGTCTACTCGGGTACGGTTATTATTTATTCACTCCAGAACCCGATGTGTAATCACCCGCGCACCTGGCTCATAAGACGGCCAACTCAACAAAAAGGGGGGGGTCATGACCAAGGTCTGGCTCAATGCATCAGGGTGCTGTACTGCGTCCTGTGTAATGGAGATGAGATTCCTGCCAGCTCTCCGTCCGCACCCCCGCCTCCTAATGAGTGCGGCTCATGCAGGCACACTGAGGCAGCAGCCGCTGAGCTGTGCCGACCGTCCTGTTGCCTCTCCTCCCGCCGCCAACTACTTGAGGAGCCCTCGCCAAGACGCACCCGGCGCCCACCGTCGAAGTCCACCACATACCTGTGCAGACCACACACACACACACACACACAGACACACACACACACACACACAGGTGCATGCACACACAGACACAGAGAGACACAGGTGCACACACACGCACACACACACACACACAAACACAGACATAAACCGGTGCACACACACACACACACACTAACAGGTGCATACACACACAGAGAGACACAGGTGCACACACACGCAGAGACATACAGGCGCACACACACAGAGACACACAGGCGCACACACACACACAAACACAGACATAAACCGGTGCACACACACAGACACAGAGAGACACACACAGGCGCACACACACACTAACAGGTGCATACACACACAGAGAGACACACAGGCGCACGCACACACACACACACACTTGGCTGTAACACACACAGTTAACATGTTTTAAAGCACAATGCACTCACAGAAACACACACAATGATTCGAACAATAAGGCTGTAACACGCACATTGTTAACATGTTTTAAAGCATGAGGCACACACACACACACTTTGAGCAATGTGGCTGTAACACACACACACAGTTAACATGTCTTAAAGTACATAGCGCGCACAATCACATACGGTCACACACAGTCTCAGCTGCAACAATAGTTTGCGAGGTATCGGCCCTTTGTAAAGGAAAGCACAGAGCCAATCATCACCAGGGCCTCGATGATATGATTGGGATGCTGCGAGTGTGGGTTTGTGTGTGTCCGTTTGTGTGTGTGTGTGTGTGTGTGTGTGTGTGTGTGTGTGTGTGTGTGTGTGTGTGTGTGTGTGTGTGTGTGTGTGTGTGTGTGTGTGTGTGTGTTGTGTGTGTGTGTGTGTGTGTTAAGGGGAGAAGATGAAGACAAAAATCAATTCCCAACATCTTGCTCTTTGCCAGACAATGATAAAAAAAAAAAAGCCATTGTGTGGCCAGCTGCCCTGCCGGACACGACGGCGCCACTACAGATGGCCGTGCCTACACAGCCCTACTCACTGGGACGTAGCATGCCCCTCCACGGGGGGTGTGTGTGTGTGTGTGTGTGTGGGTGTGGGTGTGTGTGTGTGTGGGGGTGTGTGTGTGTGTGTGTGTGTGTGGGTGTGTGTGTGTGTGTGTGTGTGTGTGTGTGTGTGTGTGTGTGTGTGTGTGTGTGTGTGTGTGTGTGTGTGTGTGTGTGTGTGTGCGCGCGCGTGGTGTGAACAATGGCCAACAGTACCCAAAACATAAATGCTGGCTCGATATTTCTTTTGTTTGTTTGTGTGTTGTCGCCTGAAGTGTTTACGCAGGTCCTCATTGTTTTTTTACTGGGAAGCGTTCCCCCTGTGGCGAAACAGTGTAGCGTCATCGGCATTCAAGACTCACATGAATCAGGCACGATGCGTTCCTCCGCTAATGGGATGAGTTTATTGAGTCCTAAAGCAATCCTAGTACTAATAAGCTGTTTACAAGCAAATCAATTATGGGGGGGGGGGGGATTACATGCATATTCAATGTGCTGCACCGCCTCCATCTATGGAACGCCAGGCAGACAGATTATAAACGTTTGAATAATCACCACTCGCTAATGTGATTTCCTTATCAGGGAGAAAAATTGCGACTGTGATAAACTAAACAGAGCCTAATCAGTGAAAGGTTAAATATGTGTTGGATCCCTGAAGACCTTGTGCACAATATTTGGCTTTTCAGACGCAGTGGCGGAGGAGTAGGAGCCAATCGCATACGCCCAGAGACTGAATTAGTAATGTTTCAAAAGGCAGTTTTAGATATTTACATTCAGGGCGTTGAGCAGACGCATTCATCCAATGCGTCTTACAATAAGTACATTTGTCAAAAGAAAGCGAAACAACGCTATATCGCTGTCGATACAGTACGGATGTTTGTAGAACATAAGTGTCAAGCGCTAACAATCGCTAACCCATTCCCCGTAGACAACAGAGATAGCAAGGGTAAGATGCTTCACAATTAAGTACTATTTTTAAGTACCACGACATACAACATACAATAAGTGTGGCGTACATGCATCTCCAATTGAGGCCCCATCCACACGAACCCGGGTATTTTTGAAACCGAACTATTATGGACCCCGGTTAAAAAAAAACTTGCGTCCACACCACCGGTTTGATAAAAAATAACTCCGTCCACATGAGACCGCAAATCCGGCTCAAACGTGCATTCCAAAGCAGTAGGTGGCGATAGCACTCCAAACAGGAAGGCCATTTAGCCAATCACAAGGCTGGAAAAATTCAGCCGCTGTCAAGTTACTTAATAGCAGTACACTGTATTACGGCTTCCATAATGCAACTCCGTCAGCTGGTCACGTCGAGAGTGATACATTGGTCTCCATGGATACTACTTATACTTACCGTCGCACAGTGTGACGTCAAACAATGTCGACAAGGAACCAAGAAACTGCCGTTTTCCTGTCCACACAATGACTGCTGAAACCAGAGTTTTCGAAAAAGTCCACCCTGGACTCCGGTTACAAAAAACTCCGGTTTCAGGAGCCGACAACTGTCGGTTACACCCGGGTATTTCAAAAATACCCGGGTTTGTGTGGATGGGGCCTGAATTATGTAACCCCCTCCCAAGCTAAAATATCCCTTCATGGTCAATCGACTCCGCAGAAGGGCCAACACACAACGGACTCACATTGTGTTACTTTGCGTCGCGATCAAATCCAATTTTTTACCTGGGAATGGATCACACAAAGCAAACAAGGGACTCTCTGAACACCTCTTTCCGTTGTCCTTGACGATAAATTTCAAAAGCTTTCTGCGAGGATGAGGCGATCTGAGCTCTGCTTTTTATAGTTCTAGTCAGGTACTCTCATAGAATAAAATAACAAACACTTCCAAGAAAAAAATGATTTAACCAACTGCATTGAACTAAAAGCCCAATAAAGTCTTTGGATGAGAGTTATGATGTGTCCTTGCAAGCACAGATATACTCCTCTCACTGCCTGGCTCATTACCCTCCCCCTCCCATGTAGATCAGCTCACAGATCAATCAGACATCTGCAGTCTGCAGCAGCAACACCCCCCTCCTCCCCCCTCTCCCCCTTCCTCCCTCCCTCCCTCCCTCCTTCCTCCTATTGACTGGCTGTCAGGCTGTTTGCTTTAGTGATAATACCTGAGATTTACATCGGATGAGTAAGAGAAAATGTATGATTAATGTGAATTAATATAATGAGAGTTCAGTGACCGGTCAAGTAGATGCTCTTTTGCCTTCACATGTCTATTGATTGCGTGCAACTGTGCGTGTTCACAATAACAAACAGCTGTGTGTATGTTACAGGAGGCGGCTGCTGCATGAGAAATATAGACCGCCAGTGTTTCCAATGTGAATGCTGATGTCCTGTACAAAAGGAGTTGGAGCATTTAGGCTTCATGAGATCTACTAAACATCTTATAAGCTACTTACAAACAAGCCTATTACATTCGGTGTCAGACTTATAAATGAGGGATTTCTACCAGACGGAGCGTACCGTCACACGTGTTATTACGGTCGGTTCAGGGTCACCGCTCAAGGACATATGAATCTATTCACACAAACCCATATAAAACAAAAGAAAAACTAAGGCACAGTCAAAACGACTTTCCTGTAAAACTAAATGTAATGCATTTATTCAGCTCTTTTCTAATCAGTGGCCACTCAAAGCGCTTTTAGAATATTGCCTCACATTCACCTATTCACACACACACACACCGACGGCGGTGTCAACCATGCAAGGCGACAGCCAGCTCGTCGGGAGCAGTCAGGGTGAGGGAACCTTCGACGCTCAACGCTAGAAGGAGCCGGGGATCGAACTAGCAACCTTCCCGCTACCAGCCAACCCACTCTACCTCCTGAGCCAAATGCATGCACCCAACTTGAGATTCTCAAACCTTTCACACGAGACCTCGATCTACATGTCACTATGAAGTCCATCTAGATCTCGTCCTTACTTTGTTGATTCAATGGCTTCTTTGGTAGAGGAGTATGTATTTTACTGGGGTTTTACTAGAGGGATTTAACAACGGGGTTATGCAAAATGGAGGTGGGCCAATCTATCTTATGCATTTACTTCCTGGGGCCCGGAGACACAGACATCGCTCTTACTTAGATTAAAAGGCAAAATGGCCACTGAGGGAATACTTCAAACGCGCATTAATCCCTTATAAAATGAGAAACACACCGCGAAAGACAATGCACATTTTTAAGTAGGCCGTGGGAGAATTCTTCAGAGGACGGTCGGTATTGTTATATATAGCGTAGATATACATCATCAAGACAAACAAAGCAGCAGGAATATGCAAAACGCGAGCCTCTCCGCCTAACTAAATAAAACAGGAGCATGTTTCCTCAACAGAACGGCTCCCAGTGGGGGGGGGGAGCGTTCCAACGGTTCCGATGACTTGGGCGCTACACTCGTCGGCCGGGCACCGCTCAAGCAAAGAGGGATGAATTGATTGTCCAAAGGCACCCATTCCAGCTCCGCTGCCAACACTAAGCTAATTAAGAAACACTCCTCCCGAGCCAACCTCGCCGTCCAGTGCGGCCACACACACACACACACACACACACACACACACACACACACACACACACACACACACACACACACACACACACACACACACACACACACACACACACACACACACACACACACACACACACACACACACACACAGGTACACTCAGTTCCGCAGACCACAGAAGTGCGCGTTCACACACTCCTTGCTTGTTCGATCGCGGCTAATTGTCTTGCTCGTCTTAAGTGACTCTAAAACAACCGCCTTGATAACTTTCTTGGCCGAGCCGCGAGGTTGTGAGTCCCGGAATTACATCGCGCCGCACTGTAAACAAATCGTCCTCCGTGCCTTCCACCTGCCAGCGAGGGCGGAACAGATGAGCACCAACCTCTGCGTGTGCTACAGCCCATGGCGCAGCTTTCAACTCGCTGCATCTGGCGCCAAGAGTCTTCTGAGGCTGAGCAAATAATCAGCTGGAAGAGTTTAGAAGAGGGAGTGTAGTGCTATGTTTGAAAAGCAGAACTCGTGGTAGTTTACATTATGTGGTTGTTCATATATACCCTAGCTACCTTTATTGTGTACAGGGAATGGGTTAACCGAGCGATTGCTAGTGCTTGTCACTTGGTTCTATGAACATCCTTCCTGTACCAACAGCGATATTATTGTTGTTTCTCGTCTTCTGAAAAATGTACTTTTTGTAGGCTAGGTTGGTTTCGGATAAAAGCGTCTGCTAAATACCCTAAATGTAAATATAGTGATTTCTTATCTTGATAGTTTCATTTTGGTATAAAAATGCATTAACTGTAAGCAATGGATATCGTTTTAATGGACATGGAATGTGGTCTTGAAAAGATGCATGTTTTGTTCGTTTCATGTGGAGTTTAGATTTCACTATCTGCTAAATTGTTCAGTCGATATTTGATTTCTTATTCATTGTGCAGATGACGCATTGCTTTTTTTTTATAAGATATTACAGCGTTTTGGGATAGAGCTTGGGCTCCCTTTGTCTGGGTTCTCACATTCAAAAGAGTAAAATGATACCAATGTGACAATTGCACATAGAAATCCAGAGATTCTGCTGTGAGAAAGCCATGATGCTAGCAGAGCAGACTACATGGAAGCAGAGTCAAGCCTGAGAATAAGCTCCTGTAATTAAACCTTCTGAGCATTTCGATGACATTTAAACAAGCAATACATATTTCTTCAAAACAAAAGTGAAATATTTTTGTCATTTTTGATAAGCTGCATAGGGATTTATTTTCGCAGCAGGCGCATGAATATACCTGTGTTATTTTTGCCGTGTGTGGACCAAGGTAAACAGAAGAGAGGATTCGTACATACATTTTCTTGTGTACCATAATAATAGTGAAACAAATCGAGCATATCCTGCCCTATTCTGATGAGGCGTGTGTAGAAGTCAAGGACCCAATCATAGACAACACCACATGCGACCGAATTTTGAATTTCTTCAAGCAGTCTCTTCAGAGTCCACTAACAGAAGCTCCATTTCCAGGTGAGCCATTAACTAGAATAGATGGCGCCAATAACGACTTTGCACGGCTTGCCCTCGCAGAAGAGACAGCCTTGGCTGGATCTCCTGCACCGATTCCAAATGATGGGACAGCAGCAGTGTCTTTCAGGGCCAACAATGTTTGTTTTGATGACTTTGGCTGCTGTGTCGGGGTCCATACTCAGTGCTACAATTTCATGCTACTATGAAACATGACATGCTCCGGTTTCTTTTGCTCATTGTCCCGGGCTTGGACAATGTATCTCCAACCTCTGGGTTTTCTTGGACGCTAAATAACCCAAACCCAAATCGATGACACTAGCACAGAGTTGTTTAGCTCTTCTGTTTAGTTGTCTCCACACACTACACAGCTGCAGTAGTAGGCTACATGCCTGCGCACGCTTACAAAAATAAAAAAATTCTCAATGCTACTATAATAGAAAATGACAGAAAACGCACAACGCAAATGTTATAATGACGAAAGATGTGTTGCAGAAATATAATTTGGACACACTCTGAAGGTTTAGAATCCCCAGTCCACAGAAGATAATCAAGGCTTCAGCTTCCCTCTGCCTACATGTATTCGGATAGTGTGCCTATTGCAAAGACGTAGATTCTCCACACTTTTTTTTTATAAAGGGGAGATTGTTTGTCAATGTAATAATTTCAATGTGGGAGCCCAGAACAAAAGACAGAATGTCTGGACAATGCAGATAATATCACGACCGATTACAGCAATCTTTGCCCAAACCAGCATCAGATTCGTAATGAGGGGGTTGGTCGAGAAGATGGAAGATACTTTATAGGTAGAACAATTGAGAATCAAAGCGCCTTGATAGCGACCCTACTTATTATGTGTAGATATCCTTTAGGAGCCATTACGTCCTGCTGTCCCCAGATCCACTCATGTCATCCCTCTCCGTCGTGTTCTTCAGCACGGATAATTACCTAACTGAAAAATGATGTTCACATTTATTCCATTTTCACATTTATGAATATATGGAGGCAGTTGAATTGCCCACTGCTGGTAGCCTACCACACGGACATTCATGGCTCTCTTTATGTGTCCATACTGATGAGATGTGAGAGGTGCAAATAAAATTCCAATAGATAAACAAACATGGAGGAAGAAAAAGAAGATTGAAATCATAAAGATGTGTGTGTGTGGGGGGGGGGGGGGTTGTGGACATTTTGAAGTTCAACATATAGGGTTGTCAGCAGGTACAACACAACAAGCCGACGCAACAAATCAACTTTCTATTGCCATAACTGCAGTCAACTGAAGTGACAATTTCAGCGTCGCCTGCCTCGATTCAAAAAGGAGTTGGGTTGTTGGGACCATGAAACGCTCTGTGCGGGTGCTCTAGAGATTTACCGTGACTATTCCTTCTCATCTCCTTGCCTTTACGCCCCCCCCCCCCCCCCCCCTCCCACCTTCTCTCTATGCCTACCACTCATTTGGCTATTTCCTTGAACCACATCGAACCGCATCCTTGATTCAATGCCTTCAGTCTTCCAGCGCTGGCCATCCTCAGCCTTTCAATCCCACAGAGGGGCGTCAGACTGAGGGATTTGGGCATGGCCATCAGCCTCGATGAGACTGGAGGTTTGGATGGATCGCGGCCGCTAAGCCGTTTGGTTTTGTGAAAAAAGGTGGAAAAGGTTGCGCCACATCCCTTTCTGCGTTGCCATGGCACCCGCAGACTCATGGGGACAGCGATTCTTGCCCCCCTCTGCTTTGAAGTTCTTCTCCCATGATGGCATGCGTCACATCACTGATTCCCCATAGTCCAAAACCTTCTTTTTTTTAAAAAAAGGACGAAAATCTTTCTTTCTACCCATCTCATTTATGTGTTTAATAGCTTTTTTTCCCCAATCAGAGGAAGAATGTGTTTTAGTGGAAGGGAGGCTTTCACACACACACACAGGATTGACCATGTTAACGCGACAAAGAAAAGGAAATATAAGAGATAAAAGTGCAACTGTTCAGGATATTGAATAAGAAATAAAGATTAACAATGTCAGATATGTAGTAATACATTTGTTACAAGTCTTTAGAAGGTGCTACAGTCATGCAGCTTTGATTTCCACAAATGTCCACATTTTTTCTGCACACAAGTGTGGTAAACAAATCCTTTGATTCAAAATAACTTCTAGGCAGAATGTTAGCATTTATATTTGTTTTCAAGAGAGTGAGCGATCACAAATGACACAAAACTGCCAGGCATTTATTATTTATTTTATATATTTAGTAACAGCTCAATGACTCCCTACTATTTCTAGGTTTTTTTTGGAACATATACATCCAGTATGAGTATAAAACAAACCTTTGTTCAGTGAACGTGCTTCACTCAATAATGTTTGAGTGGCAGGTGAGCCCCTCCCCCTCATGTGCTATATCATGCATATCCACTCATGACTTATGGGATGAAACTCATTCCTCGGCTGACGACAGACACCTTCCTCAGTTGAGGAAGGTGTGAGACCGTCGGGCCTCAACTGTATGAAGCAACTCTGAGCATGAACCCCCTGTTTAACATAAAGGGTCTAATCCCTTCAGAATATTCAGGCTGTTTAAAATAGTCCCATGTATCAGAACATCTGAACCCTTTAGCTCCATCCTGGTACGACTAGTGACCTTGTGGGATACAAAATGAGTCAAATGTGTCATCTATTCTAGCTGTCCAGACAGATTTTTCAGATTCATGAGAACACTCCCATGATGGACAAGAACTCCGCTCAAGCAATAGCAAAAAAATGTGGGTTTTTTTCCCAGAGATAAACGATAATTGTAATGTTTTTGCTGGAACAGACGAAGTACCTTGTTATGCGTGTCCTTGCTTCTAACGCAAAGAAAACCTTACTTTGAAAAGACAGGAAATGTTTGTTGTCATGTTTGCATTCAGAAGTTAGTCACGTACAGGTGTGAAACACAGAATAATTGGTTGAAGACGAGACCAAATTAAAAATACATTTTCAAACCATTTTCTCGTTAGTCCTCTTTCTTTCTCCTCTACCGGCTCCCCCCTCCATCTGTAATGAAGTGTCTTCTTCGCTGTGAACAATCAACCCATGTTCTCCTCCCCCTCTTCCTTCATAACTGCGTCTTCGACTGAATCGATAAAATCGTATTTGTCTGTCGGCGGCGTCTATGCAAAGGGCGATGAGAGGGCTTCAGAGTCGACGTGGAGAGGTGAAGGCTGAAGACGGGGCAGCTCATCGCTGGTACGATGACAGCCTCAAGCCCCCCCTGATCCCCTGGTAAAGCACTGCCGTGTGTGTGGGAAGGAGGCGCTACGAGGATAAGACACCAGACCAAGGGGACTCTGGGGGGCCTCGCCCCGCTGAGCCCCTTTCATTCATTCCTCTCAATCTTCTCCGCTCCGACTTCCCCCCGGCGTACTTGGTAATCTAAGATGAAGATTCATTTGTTAAAGTCTGGTGTCCTGGCCGGTTTGCTGGGTTCCAGGGAAGCATTGCATCGTGGTGGGCCTGGACACCCCCACAACAGGGGGGGGGGGATTAGGGTAATACCGCCTTGCCCACCACCGTGGACAGCACTGGTTTATGCTCCCTTCTAGATAAGCTGCTTGCTTGATCATTCCCTTATTATGTAGATGGGGGGGGGGGGGGTTCCATGTGTGAAAGGGTCTTTGATTACAGGCCGATGTCCTGCAACGTGTAGCGCGCATCAGGTGTATTTCTTGAGGACCAGATCAACGTAAAATGTTATTTAAATGGGTTTGGACGCAGGAGCCATACCATAATATCCAAGAGGGCAAACTAACCCCAACGGAAATCATTTTTGTCTCCCTTATGCATCACATTTCTGAAGGGACAACATTAAATGCCATCCCTCCATCCCAATCGCCTTTTGTATTATGCAAAAATATCAAACCACGAAGAAGACAATGTATTCTGTCTATTCTTGGACTTTTAAAGCAATCATTTTTTGAAGATTCCTGAAACAAAGATGTGCGGACGTGTTTTCTTTCATCGTTTATATGTTTACACCCCACACCTTAATCGAGGGGACATCCTCAGTGGGAGGGAAGCAACATATTTTCAAGGGAAAACCCACACGGTTTGAATAAGTATGGTCGTGGACGCCACTTTAATAGGTCTGTATATCGAAGGCATTTTATCTTGGGAGCCGGTAATAACAGGTATAGGAAGGTGCATACCCGAGTGTGGACACAACCAAGTAATAAATTATTACCAGCCTCAACACAAATGACCCCAAAGGTCATCTTGAAATAAACAGAGCTGGATTATTTTCAACATTATTATTATCACTATTATATTTAAATCAAATGACTCACAATATAGGGTCTAAACAGCCCCTTCACTCATCGCTGTGTAGCGATGCCTGGCTGGACTGACTCCTTGAGTCTGCCTGTGGCCTTATTCCCTCACCCTAAAGGAACAGCCGATGGCGGCTGGGCATTTGACACACAGCGCTACCTCTCAGAATGCCCTGTAAGCGCTTTGCCAACATCCATCACCGGAGCCTCTGCTCAACAACAAACCTCCTTCGCCGCATCTCTCCATCTCTCTCTCTCGCTCTGTGTACTTTTCCGTATCTCTCTCCATCTCGCTCTCTCTCCGTACCTCTCCCCCCCTTCCATATCCATCTCACCGACAAACAAAAAACGCACAGACAGGGCACAAAACAAACAAACCTGGACTGACGGGTATACTGCTAATTCGCAGGATCTGCTGGACGCTGACCGAGGCTATGGAGGCCATCTAATGCATCACCCTCTTGTTTTGCCCCACATCAGCAACTTTCCCCCCCTAACTTTGCTACTAACTACTAACTGCAGTGCTGCAGACCACATTATAACTATCCTGCAGAGAACTAAGACGGGGAGGAGCGGAAGGAGTAAATTAGTGGTAAAATGTTGTTTTCGGAACACACACACACAAACACACGCACACAATTATAATTGTGATAGTTTATTCAGAGTTTGAATTGGTTATTTAGTCAAACTTACCATACATTTGCTGCTTATCGCTTCAGAAATGCTAATATTTGCAAAATCAGCTCATCACCCGAAGTAAACATGGAGGAAAAGTGGAACACTGAGGGGTAGATTGGTTCAGGGGACAATCCCATAGATTGTTCATCATTACTGTTTGGATGATGGAAACAAACAATGGAACAGTATTCACTGGTGCATGGAGATGTCCATTTATGATGGGGCCTGCTGTTTGGTGCGTTTAAATCCTCCAACTGTTCTTTCCAAATGGCACAGGCATGTGCCATGTGACGGGCATAAAGTACATATAACAGAAATATATTAATTTGAATCCCTAGTGCTACAAAAACCAAGCATGCAATGTACCGAACACTGTATTCCACTGACAAGGTTGATAATGACGGCGTTTCATGATGTGTCACAGGTGCGAGCAGATCTGCCGACGGTGGCTATTAGCTAGCTCACACCCAGTCCAACGGGAGGCCTGAGAGACAGCGTTACCAAGGACACCGAAGTCAGGCACCTGGCAGCGTGTCCGGGGAGCTGAAAACAAAGCACCTGCCACCAAGCCTGTTCACAGAAGACATAACAAACGCTCCAACAGTGCTGCCCCCGCTCTGAGGGTTTGCTACCTTCCCAGTATCAACGGCGCTGAATTAAGACGTTCCTGTCCACCCACTGGGACAGCTTAAGCACTGGCACTCGTGTTTAATCCAGATCCGGTGCTTGTTTTGGTGCGCCTTTGATTGTGCCTCTCGCAGGCTTAAACGTCCATACAGAGATCTACGCTGTGTTTTTCCTCTTTGAATCTCTCCCCCGCTAGACCGATGCGACGCAGGAACACTAGTGGTGATGACAGGAGGTGGGAACACCTCCACCATGGCTTCTTCTATAGCGTGGTCGCTTTGCATTCCCTCGTTTCTTTGCGGCTGATTCAAGGGACACACACACACACACACACACACACACACACACACACACACACACACACACACACACACACACACACACACACACACACACACACACACACACACACACACACACACACACACACACACACACACACACACACACACACACTTCTGTGTGCTGAATAAAATGTGAGCAGCTTCAGCCTTGCCTTGAACACCCTCCCCATAGGCGTAGAGTGTTTACCAATGTAGGCTATATCTGTGAAACACATTTATTGATCATTTATTCAGGGATGAGGGTTGTAAATAAACCCTAGGCACCGATCCCGGGGGGGTGGGGGGGGGGGGCCAGACCATTCCAACTTCTGAACAACAAAACATGGAGTTGTCCCCCAACCCCCAATATAAATTATTTCTAAATAAATGATGTGATTGAAAATATATATTTAAAAGTTGCCAACTCCAATTTGGACATAATTCACAGATAAACACAACACTTTCTAAAGATGATGTTTGCGTCCCCCCTTATGACTCCTGCTCAGTGGTCTGAACCGTCAGCCTACAGGATTGGCACGTTACAACTCTATGCCTGGTCATTTCAGAGAATGAATGGGGCTGCATTTGTGGATGAGTGGCTCTGATGATGTTGGCCTAAAAGTGATTCATTAACATATAGGTGAAGCTACTATTCATGGCGCTTTGTCTGTTAAAGCACATCACTTGATACATATTGGTTTTATTATTGATGTCTCCTCCAGAAAAGAAATGTCCATGTTTGGATGGAAAGAAATGCACACAGTATTACAGTACTGTTGCATATCCCCAAGTTGTAATCAGGTCTGTGCCCTTCGAAAAAAAAACGTACAATCAGGATTCTAGGATTCCCATATAAAACACCTGTAGCGGGTTGCAAAAGCAGTATAAACTTCTAGTAGCATTCCGTAGTGGTGCCAGTACTTTGATATAAACAGAGTGGTAGTGAGGGAAAGGTGTGAAGGTGTTCACAGAACAGTTGGCTCTTGGAGCCACACAATGAATCAGCCTCCAGGTGAGGCCAATAACATTTAACTCATTTCAAAATAGTAATCATACCAAAAAGTACAAGAAGTCTGCCGAAGTATGCCGCGGCTCCTATTTTAGAGTCCTTAAACAGCAGGGTTGAACAGTCCTGGTTGGCTTTTGTTTTTTGTTTTTAACAGGTCAGCCATTAAACACAGGAAACATTGATAGCATGAAGCAATGGAAACATGGCAACAAGCTAAAGTCGACTTCCATTCATGATGGCATTACAACTTATTCACTAGAAAATTGTCTTCTTTTTTTTTTTACAACCCATTCTGCTATTGCCTCTTCATTCTCATTAAAAAAGTATGTTTAGCTTTCCGTTTGTGTGTTTAAACATATGGCTCTGTTGGCAAACCAATTTCATCTGTGCTAACAAGTATGCAGGAATATATTAACATAGGTTGATATACAGTATACACAAGATGTTTTCATTTGAAGCACCGTCTTTTGCGACTCGTAAAACCGATGGACGCAGACAACGTCAGCCTCCCTGCACGCCTTCCGGAATGTTCCAGAGGAAACGGGGGTTTGCGTCAACATTTGGGAAGATGGACTGATGCGCTATCTGCCTTCTCCTCGGAAGAAGATAAAGGTTCAATAAGAAGGGCTATTGTCACTCTGTTAATGGTCAGCGTTGGGTTAAATCTATTCACGTATGCATACATTATTTGTCTCATGGATGAAAAAGCACCAAGGCAATCCATCACAGATACGCTCGACCCAAATATTCAAATGTATTAAAATAAGATTCAAACAGTGCCTAATGATATGGTTCGCAAAATGAGATTCAGTCGGAGGATCAACTATTAAACTATTAAATAACCAACACAAACAGCATACAATGGACTTTGAATTGCAAACAAAATTAAAGACGTCTTAAATGTTATGGTTAGGATTGGCAGAGTGTATCAGAAGTCCCATACTCCCCCATCACATGTCGAGGCCGTGGAAAGCTTTTTACGGGTGCGCATCAAGGCCATAAAGGGAGGCACCTGATTGGCCGATTGGGCTGCGACTAGGGAAACGTGGCTGTAAACAGGCCTTCGTGGAGAATCAAAATGTCACCGTTATCGCAAATAGACTGACATTCAAGTCACTTGGGCGTCGACAATGTTTATATTGTGAAAGTCAAGTAGGACTGTTTGTGCCAGATGGAACCATTGATTAAAATAGCCAAACTGCAGTGTCTAGTTTGGGCGTCCGGGATAAACGTCTCCCCTTGTGCCGTGCTTTAGCTGCACAGCTGAAGGAGATTGGGGACAACAGAGCTCTACCTTCCGTTTCAGAATGCCGTGTGACTGACGGGGTTACATAACAGTGATTGCATCCCGTTTCTGAATGAATGGCAAATAAATAAATACAAAACACACACACACACACACACACACACACACACACACACACACACACACACACACACACACACACACACACACACACACACACACACACACACACACACACACACACACACACACACACACACACACACACACACACACAGACACACACACACAATTCATTTGTATGTGTTGAAATGCGTTATTCAAATCAATTGAAGTAAATGCAACATTCTATTTCCAATAAGAATTACCATACATCTAAACAAGCATTTATATTCAAAAGCAATAACCATAAAAAATGACAAGATTACAACTATGGCTTCATTCTAGAAAAATGTATTTATTTAATATGTAAACTGAAAGATCGGAACTATCATAAGAAAAATGACGCAGATTGAGATGGGGTAACACCTGTGGCATATTCACTGCCTTTTGTTCTGTTTTGGATAACAGAGACACTTCCACGTCTACACCTGTATAGTAAACCACAGCTTCAACGCCGTGAGAACGACACAAAACACGCTTAAAGAGGCGCCAGGTTCGAGTGGGAGTGGGCAGCAGGGTTCAGGTCGCCCTGTGTGTGCAGGCATGCGGACGGCACAGAGTGGTATGAGGCAGACCCGACGTGTCTCCCTGAGGGATAAGCACTGCCCGGCTCCCCCCCCAGCCACCCCACCGAAGACCAGGGCCAGCTGTGGAGCGGTGATTAGGAAGCCATCGACTGACCGCCGGGTGGGTGGGGGGTTGTTTTTTTGAAGCGATGTGGAGGATGGTTGCGGAGACAAAGGCTTCTATCGAACCGGACCAGAGACACACATGGAGCAGAGATGGCCACCTGTACGGGCCCACTGGACTATCTACCATCACCCGAGGGGGGGGGAGAGGGAGAGAGAGAAAGAGAAAGAGAAAGAGAAAGAGAAAGAGAGAGAGAGAGAAAGAGAGAGAGAGAGAGAGAGAGAGAGCTAGAGAAAAAGCGAGAGCGCAAGAGCGAGCGCGAGAAGCACTTAACAGGCCTTCAGTCCCTGTGTGTGCGTAATGCAAGGGCCCCACACGTATTACCATTTCTCATTTGAGCCATCAGCTCGCCTCTCACAGATAAGCTGTACGAGGAGAAGGAGGGGGGGGATCTGATCAGGTCAAGTCTGTGGTAGAATCCGGACCCAACAGTCGGGTTTTGCCCTTCGTATTGTGTCGTGCCGTTGTTGACCGAGCCTGATGTGCCTTATCTGGCAGTGCAGGCCCGCCTGGACTTCTGTGTGGTGGTCGGCCATTTCTGCTCACCAGTCAGTTGCATTGCTGGGAGCACACACACACACACACACACACACACACACTACACACACACACTGGCCTGCATGCAGGATGTAATCCAAAGAGAAAAAGAGCAAGCCCCTCCAGTCTTGTGTCCCCGGCATCCACAGACTTGCCTCCATTTATACCAGACGGGAAACGGCTCCCTGGAAAAGGGTGAAAAGGGGCCAGGATGCTGGCCTTATTTCGATTCATTTCAGTCGTTTTCACTAGTTGTTTGGAAAGTGTCGAGAGCAGCAGGAATATTAATGTCCAATGCAGTTGATATGACTGCAGCCCTGTCAATGTGTCTTGTTCTGCGATGCCTGAATTAAAAACACTTTGGGATTTATTTTGAGGGAGGTTTTCCAATAGTGGATTCAGTGTCGTCTTCAGTTGCGGTGAAAACGTACAGAAGTCGGGCCGGGTATGGAGTTAGAATCATACCAAAACCCCACACACACACAAAACGTGTTTTACTCACGCACAATGATCCACACACACACAAAACGTGTTTTACTCACGCACAATGATACACACTCAGAAACATATTTCTACAAGTACGGAACTAAAAGTTGCGCGTACAAAAAAAAATCCTTCAAGTACAAAACAATTCTACAAGTACGGAACTAAAAAGTGATGCGTACAAAAACAGTCACCTTCGGAGTACTTGAAACGTCAGAGAAGAACAGGGCCTGTATAATGACAGCACAAATCAGCCGCTACATAACCTTGACTGATGGCGGCATAAAACCAAGCCACTGCGCTGCATCGGGGCGCGCGGTAGGTGTGCCGCCGAATCGGTAATGGCCTCACGTGCGGCCAACTAGCACCTCCGATTAAAAAGGACAGGCCGTATCTGTCACGCAACACTTGTCAACTTTTATCGGCTCGCTATTAGCGTTTAAGGGTTCCCTGTTCGGTGTGTGGATCATTTGTCTTAAAAGTTGTGCGTGTGTGGATCATTGTGCGTGAGTAAAACACGTCTTGTGGGGTCCATGGCACTGGTCCGACCTCCCATTGGTCCGACCTCCCATTAGATCGACCTCCCATTGGTCCGACCTCCCATTAGTTCGAACTCCCATTGGTCCGACCTCCCATTGTTCCGACAGTCGGAGTAATGAGAGTTCGAACTAATGGGACGTCCTCATTAGTTCGACCTGCACTAATGCATCTGTAATCTAAACAGACAGGTCGGATATTTGAGAGCTGCCAACTTGAAATTTAAAAATGTCCTTTCACTGTACGACAGTCTGTGTTTTGAAAATAAAACTCACGCAGCTGAACCAGGTTGAGCACGCGCCACCAGATGCGCATTTCTCCGGCCCCTCAGCTGTGTGTCTGTAGGTAGCTCGTGTGTGTGTAGCCTGTGTGGAATGTGTGCATTTAATCCCTCTGTTCAGCATCTCTGTTAAGATGAATAACACACAAATCTCCCCACAGAGCGCGAGACCTGGCACACGGAGGTGCGCGCTCTGGCGCATCTGGCACAATCGGTTAACGGCACCGGAGAGGAAAACTGGCTCCGCTCCGCTTCCGTCCGTTGTGTGTGTGTGATGTGCGCTTTTCCGAGAGCTCTTTCTTCTCTCTCTTTCTTTCTCTCTCTCTCTCCCTCTCTCTCTGCTTTATTGGCAACGACTGTGATGTACAATGTTGCCAAAGCATTGGGACAGCAGAGTTAAAACAAACTCTCAGAGAGAGAGAAGACGCATGCTCGCAATGAAAGCGCTTTGTCAGAAAGTAGGGATGACAGGTCGAACTAACGGGATCACCCATTGGTTCGACCTCCTATTGGTCCGACTTGTGGTTGATTTTGTCGGAGTAACGGGACAATGATACACACTCAGAAACATATTTCTACAAGTACGGAACTAAAAGTTGCGCGTACAAAAAAAAATCCTTCAAGTACAAAACAATTCTACAAGTACGGAACTAAAAAGTTGTGCGTACAAAAAAAATTCCTTCGAGTACAAAACAATTCGACAAGTACGGAACGAAAAGTTGCCCGTCTTGTGTGTGTGTGGGGTTTTGGCATGATTCTAACTCCATAGCCGGGGTAACGTTTTGTGGGCGCTCTCGATCAAACTAGAACACGGCCCTCTGATGAACAGTAGTGACTGGGGGCCCTCAACTAGGCCTAATGTCTGTGTTTCAGAGTTAACCCACTGGTGGGCCGTTTGAGGGGAGCCGTGCAACAGAAAGAAGTGATGAGACCATCAGTCACCTTCGGAGTACTTGAAACGTCAGAGAAGAACAGGGCCTGTATAATGACAGCACAAATCAGTCGCTACATAACCTTGACTGATGGCGGCATAAAACCAAGCCACTGCGCTGCATCGGGGGCGCGCGGTAGGGTGTGCCGCGCCGAATCGGTAATTGGCCTCACGTGCGGCCAACTAGCACCTTCCGATTAAAAAAGGACAAGGCCGTATCTGTCACGCAACACTTGTCAACTTTTATCGGCTCGCTATTAGCGTTTAAGGGTTCCCTGTTCGGTGCGTGTATTTGTCTTAAAAGTTGTCCATTTTAAAAAACACGCATCGCTATGCGCTATCCCGCTAGCCACTCCCCCCCCGCCCCCCCCAAGCTAGCCCAGCCCCCCCCCGCCCCCCCCCGGTTATCTGCTTGGTTCAGGCAGAGTAGACTTATGAGGTGTGAATTCTAATGTCAAGGCATTGTGCCGTTATTCAAGCCCAGGCTCTTTTGTTTTGTCCACCTGCGTTTTTCCCACGCCCTGCAGGAATGATACCATAATTAACATCCCAAATGAATAGAAAATGCAGAGTGACCAAATTGCATTTGAACAAGGACGAGCCTCGCTTTCCAACCTGTATGAGTCCTGGCAGGTAATTTCCGCGGGACTCTTTGTTTGTGGAACTGAAGGCAGTTCCCCCGTTGACAGCCCTTACCGATAAAGGTGTTTATGTATCTCAGACTCCGAGGTTGGAAAATGTAGCCCTGCTAACAACAGCGGAGGCGACCCGAAGCAACCTGTGAAATCCTATTATCCCGACCGTCAGGTAAAACCAAACGGGAATGGATAACCCCTAGCATACAAGATAAGGGGGATACTCCTGCGATGCATAATATCCAAGGAACTACACAATTTAGGTGTCAGAGGTTCCAAAGGGCAGGTCTTCTGTGTACAGCGCAGTGATCTTTTTGAGGATTATCTTCGGGTTGGTCATCTGGCAGAAATAGATGCATGACAATTAGAGCCAGCCGTTTCAGTCAACAACGGCAGTGGCCATTCCGTCCATTGACTTTCTAATCGTAGAACCAGGTACAAAGGGAGAGATTCGCCGGGCTACAGTTCGTTTGCCAGTGTTGCGTGGTGATCGAGTGAGTCCTGTAAAGTGAAGATCTCGTCAAGAGCGCTGGCTTGTGTTGTTGTGTGGGGGATTATTGAGTCTTGCATATAGATTCGTGTCCTGGGGATAGGAACACAACACTAGTTTTCTCAGTCTCTCCCATCTCTTTATGTCTGGCTCTCATCACCGCACACAAACGGAGGAGGAGGTAGGAATCACTACACGACGGAGCCAATTTGACTTTCTAGCAACTTCGCACATATAGGGAGGCGATTATATTCCCAGCGGACAATAACAAACGACCGAATAATAAAAAGGCCAACATCATGAATGTCAAATACTCTTGATTACACACTCATTTTACGTTTACATTTTTTTATCCAAAGTGACTTATGAAGAAAGAAGAGAAGAAGTAGAAGCAATATTTTGCCGTCATTAAGGAGGGATGTTCTTAGAACCAAGTGCCAAGCACTAACAATTGTTAGGTTAACCCATTCCCCGTATACAACACAGATAGCTAGGATAAGATGATACACAAAGCTAAGTACTATTTTTAATTACAAGGATATACAACATACAATAAATGTGCAAGTGGGGTGTGGGGGGTGGAGGTTAAGCAGAGTGAACTCTGAACACTCAGTTAACATGTCTGGGAAATGTTAATCAACTAAGCCCGCCATCCAGGTGCGTTGAAACGCCATGTCTTACATAGCTCAGCATCGCTGCCATGAAGGTGTCCCTTCTGTCGGGCTTAAGTAAACGCAGATCAGCTAAGTGCGGTTTTCCAGCCTTGACTAGCTTAAGGTGAATCGCATGTGTTGGGGAAAAAGGCTTTCTCTTTGACCAACTTCATCATAGGGAAGACCCCGTGTGAGATTTAATTACGAGGAGGCCGGGAGGACGCAGCGAATCACAACGCTACAGAAACATGGAAGAACATGTCTGAGGCAAGCAACTGTGAAATTGCTTTTGAGTCCACGTGGTAAGGAGTCAGGACTAAATAATGAGGGGAGAAACAGCAGTGTTGTGGTGTGTGTTGGGGAAGAACAATAAGAAGATATCTGACACAACTAAATATGTGGTCCAGGAATCCTTTGGAAATGGAACAGGCCCCTCGTGAGCCAACAAGATACCTCGTCTCCCACGGTGTTTATACCGTCAGCGCAGTGACTGGGCGATTATCGTGACAACATCGATCATTATTAACTTTAATGAGTGTTTTGTGCATTTCCCAGTGATGCCGGTCCCCTCTGCAGCATTCGGACAAAGCCCTGGACCTCCTACTCCTTTTGCTGGGAACCAAATGAAAAACACAGCAAATAAATCACGGGACACAGCTGCCCACTTTGCTCCCTTCACAGTGTAGAAAATGTCTGTTGCGGACAACAATCCCTTACAAAGACGAATAGCCCTCGGGTAACTTCTATTCAGGGTGTCTACTGCCCTCTCCTTCCTCCCTCTTCTCTGCATTCTCTCGGGGCTGTTCTCTGTCTCTCTCTCTCTCTCTCTCCATTTACACTTCACACATCCCGTTAAATGTCACCAACAGGTTTACACAAACAGATGGCGCCCGTCAGTTGTCCACGCACGCCTGATTCCTTCTCTTGGAAAACACATCAAATGAACGAATGAAATTTACAGCGGAATAGTGAAAAGATGCTTGGTGTGGAAGTAAGGCGTCTTGTTGCCTTACCAAAGTTGTCGATGTTGACCGGACAGATTTTCCAGAACGCAGACAGATTTTTTTCACCCTTGAACGTGATTAAACAAATGTGGGCAGCACGTGGCTCAGGCGGTTAACGTGTGGTGTGGCTGCTAACCCGAAGGTTGCTAAGTTCATCCCCGGCTCCTCCAGCTGAGTGTAGAGGCGTCCCTGAGCCAAGACTCTTCACCCTGACTGCTCCCGTCGAGCTGGCTGTCACACATACTCTCCCCTCCTCCCCACCCCAAAAACAAGCATTTTCCAATGGCAGAAACAACCATAGTTGTTCAGATAGAAAAAAATATGTAAAACGTGAACCTTGAAAATGTTATTTTAACGCCAGCCTACTCGAACTGCAGTCACGGGTCACGTAGAGAAAGAAGGCGAAGCTACAGAAACCCGCTACCATAGGACGCTTCCGTGGGTACAACAGGGCACGTGCATCTGATGCAATCATGGGAGTCTGTTGGCCGATACTATGGCCAAAACAGTAGTGCTGGGAGCAGTAGAATTAGACAGCAGTAGATGACCCTTACCTAGGCTAAAGGAAAAACGTTTGTTTCTCATGTGAGACTGCTGCGGTCGTTTCAACAGTAAACGTGTCTCTCGCCCTAATATAAATTAGAAGATAACGGTTTGATATCTAAACAAAAAATCAACTTACATTCCGGGTGCCCCACGCTTACAAATGGAGTGGTCATTGGGACAGCCGTTGGGTCGTTGCCCTATTGCGTGGACTGCGGAATGGTGTGGAACTGCTGCATAAGGTGATTACGCAAACAACATGGCATAAAGAAACCGGTGCTGCATATTTAAGATGTACAGGTAGTGGTGCAGTGCAATGGTCGTGCGTCGATTAAGTTGAGGTGAGGCTGCATCCACACACGCACGCGACACAGCCAAGTAGCCTACTGGGTAATTAATATTGCT
>OLKM01001519.1:32233-62233 GCA_900291075.1 Melanogrammus aeglefinus
CAAACGCTCCACCAAGTGCTGCCCCCCGGCCTCTGGGGTTTGTATTCCCTAGTTAACGGACGCTGAATTAAAGACGTTCTGTCACCCACTGGGACAGCTTAAGCACTGGCACTCGTGTTTAATCCAGAATCCGGTTTTGTTGTTTGGTGCGCCTCTTGATTGTGCCTCTCCAGGCTTAAACGTCCCATCAGGATCTACCGCTGTTGTATTTCATCTTTGAATCTCTCCCCCGCTGACCGATGGACGCAGGAGCATAGTTAGGTGATGACAGGAGGTGGGACCCTCCAATGGCTTCTTTGCTATAGCGTGGTCGCTTTTTGCATTCCTCGTTCTTTGCTGGTTGATTCAAGTACAACACACAACACAACAACACCAACACAACACACACACATCACAACACACCCGACACACACGCACACACACACCACAACACAACACACCACACAGGCACACACACAGACACAACCCACTTCTGGTGTGCTGATTAAATGGTGGCAGCTGAGGCCTTGCTTGCTCCCATAGGCGTAGAGTGGTTTCAGTGTTAGGCGTATATAGCTGTTGAAAACATTATTGATCATTTTTACAGGGGATGAGGGTTTTGTAAATAACCCTAGCACCGATCACGGGGTGATAGGGGGAGCGGCCAGACCATCAACTTTGAACAACAACATTGAGTTGTCCCAACCCCCATGATAAGATTGATTTCTAAATACTGATGTGAGTGATATTATATATTTAAAGTTGCAATCCAATTTGGAATAATTCACAGATAAACAACAACACTTTTCTAGAGATGATGTTTGCGTCCCCTTATGCTCCTGCTCAGTGGTCTGAACCCAGCCTACAGGATTGACATTACAACTCTATGCTGGTCCTTTCAGAGAATGAATGGGGCTGCATTTTGTGGATGGAGTGGCTCTGTGATGTTGGCTCAAGTGATTCATTACATATAGGTGAAGCTACTATTCATGGCGCTTTGTCTTGTTAAAGCACATCACATTGATCATATTGGTTTTATTATTGATGTCCTCCAGAAAAGGAAAGTCCATGTTTGGATGGAAAGAATGCACACGTATTCAGTTACTGTTGCATATCCCCAAGGTGTAATCAGATTGTGCTTCGAAAAAAAAACGTACATCAGGATTCTAGGATTCCCATATAAACAACTGTAGCGGGTTGCAAAAGCAGTAATAAACTTTTAGTAGCAATTCCGTAGTGGTGCGAGTACTTTGATATAAACAAGTGGTAAGTGAGGGAAAGGTGTGAAGGTGTGCACGAGAACAGTTGGCTCTTGGAGCCACACAATGAATAGCCTTCCAGGTGAGGCAATAAATTTATTCAGTTTCAAATAGTAATCATACCAAAAATACAGAAGTCTGCGAAGTATGGCGCGGCTTCTTATTTTAGAGTCTTTAAACAGGCAGGGTTGAAACAGTCCTGGGTTGGCTTTTTTTTTTTTTTTTTTTTACCGGTCATCCAATAAACACAGGAAACATTGATAGCATGAAGCAATGGAAACATGGCAACAAGCTAAAGTCGACTTCCATTCATGATGGCATTACAACTTATTCACTAGAAAATTGTCTTCTTTTTTTTTTTACAACCCATTCTGCTATTGCCTCTTCATTCTCATTAAAAAAGTATGTTTAGCTTTCCGTTTGTGTGTTTAAACATATGGCTCTGTTGGCAAACCAATTTCATCTGTGCTAACAAGTATGCAGGAATATATTAACATAGGTTGATATACAGTATACACAAGATGTTTTCATTTGAAGCACCGTCTTTTGCGACTCGTAAAACCAATGGACGCAGACAACGTCAGCCTCCCTGCACGCGTTCCGGAATGTTCCCGAGGAAACGGGGGATTGCGTCAACATTTGGGAAGATGGACTGATGCGCTATCTGCCTTCTCCTCGGAAGAAGATAAAGGTTCAATAAGAAGGGCTATTGTCACTCTGTTAATGGTCAGCGTTGGGTTAAATCTATTCACGTATGCATACATTATTGTTCATGGATGAAAAAGCACCAAGGCATCCATCACAGATACGCTCGACCAAATATTCAAATGTATAAAATAAGATTCAATCAGTCCTCTAATGTATGGGTTCGCAAAATGATGATTTCAGGTCGGGGATCAACTATTAAAGATCACCAACCAACAGCATACAATGGACTTTGATTGCAAACAAATTAAAGACGTCTTAAATGTATTGGTTAGGATTGGCAGAGTGTATCAGAAGTCCCATACTTCCATCACTGTGTCGCGGTGGAAAGCTTTTACGGGTGCGCATCAGGCCATAAAGGGAGGGCACCTGATTGGCCGATTGGGTGCGACTAGGGAAATGTGCATGTAAACAGGCCTTCGTGAGAATCATCAAAATGTCACCGTTATCGCAAATAGACTGACATTCAAGTCACTTGGGCGTCGACAATGTTTATATTGTGAAAGTCAAGTAGGACTGTTTGTGCCAGATGGAACCATTGATTAAAATAGCCAAACTGCAGTGTCTAGTTTGGGCGTCCGGGATAAACGTCTCCCCTTGTGCCGTGCTTTAGCTGCACAGCTGAAGGAGATTGGGGACAACAGCGCTCTACCTTCCGTTTCAGAATGCCGTGTGACTGACGGGGTTACATTAACAGTGATTGCATCCCGTTGTTCTTCCGTTTTCTTCTGAATGGAATGGCAACATAAATACATACACACACACACACACACAACACACACACACACACACACACACACCACAACACACACACACACACACACACACACACACACACACACACACCACACACACCACAGACAGACAGACAGACAGACAGGAGAGACACACCCATTCATTTGTTATGTGTTGAAATGCGTTATTTCAAATCAATTGAAGTAAATGCAAACATTCTATTTCTCAATAACGAATTACCATACATCTAAACCAAGAATTTATATTTCAAAGCAATAACCGATAAAAAATGACAAGATTACAACTGATGGCTTCATTCTAGAAAAATGTATTTATTTTAATATGTAAACTGAAAGATCGTGAACTATCATAAGAAAAAATGACGCAGATTGAAGAATGGTGGTAACACCTGTGGCATATTCACCCTTTTGTTCTGTGTTTGGATAACAGAGGACACTTCCACGTCTATACACCTGTATAGTAAACCACAGCTTCAACGCCGTGAGAACGACACAAAACACGCTTAAAGAGGCGCCAGGTTCGAGTGGGAGTAGGCAGCAGGGTTCAGGTCGCCCTGTGTGTGCAGGCATGCGGACGGCACAGAGTGGTATGAGGCAGACCCTACGCGTCTCCCTGAGGGATAAGCACTGCCCGGCTCCCCCCCCAGCCGCCCCACCGAAGACCAGGGCCAGCTGTGGAGCGGTGATTAGGAAGCCATCGACTGACCGCCGGGTGGGTGGGTTTTTTTTTTTTGAAGCGATGTGGAGGATGGTTGCGGAGACAAAGTGCCTATCGACCGACCAGAGACACACATGAGCAGGAGATGGCCACCTGTACGGGCCCACTGGACTATCTACCATCACCCGAGGGGGGGGGAGAGGGAGAAAGAGAAAGAGAAAGAGAAAGAGAAAGAGAGAGAGAGAGAGCGCAAGAGCGAGCGCGAGAAGCACTTAACAGGCCTTCAGTCCCTGTGTGTGCGTAATGCAAGGGCCCCACATGTATTACCATTTCTCATTTGAGCCATCAGCTCGCCTCTCACAGATAGAGCTGTAACCAGAGAGAAGGAGGGGGGGGGATCTGATGATCAGGTCAAGTTCTGTGGTAGAATCCGGACCCACACAGTCGGGTTTTCGCCTTCGTATTGTGTCGTGCCGTTGTTGACCGAGCCTGAATGTGCCTTATCTGGCGATGCAGGCCCGCCTGGACTTCTGTGCGGTGGTCGGCCATTTCTGCTCACCAGTTCAGTTGGCATGGCTGGGAGCACACACACACACACTACACACACCCACACACACCACACTGGCCTGCATGCAGTATGTAATCCAAAGGAAAAAGAGCAAGCCCTCAGCTCTTGTGTCCCCGGCATCCACAGACTCGCCCCATTTATATACCGCACGGGAAACGGTCTCCCTGGAAAGGGTGAAAGAGGGGCCAGGATGCTGCCTTTATTTCGATTTCATTTCAGTCGTTTTCACTAGTTGTTTGGAAAGTGTCGGAGCAGCGGCAGGAATATATATGGTCCCAATGCAGTTGATATGACTTGCAGCCCTGTCATGTGTGTCTTGTTCTGCGATGCCTGAATTAAAAAACACTTTGGGATTTTTTTGAGGGAGGTTTCCAATAGTGGTATCAGTGCCCGTCTTCAGTTTGACGGTGTGAAAGTACAGAAGTCGGGCCGGGTATGGAGTTAAGACATCATGCCAAACCCACACACCACTTGTCACACAGAAACGTTGTTCTTATCCTCACGGCACCAATGATCCACACACCACAAAACGGTGTTAGTGGACCTCACGCCAAATGATACACACTCAGAAACATATTTCTACAAGTACGGAACTAAAAGTTGCGCGTACAAAAAAAAATCCTTCAAGTACAAAACAATTCTACAAGTACGGAACGAAAAGTTGCGCGTGGAGTGACCTGAATGCATTTGTGCGTGGATCAGCAAGGCGGAAAATTAGTGCCAAAAGTCACGTGACATTTCTTTGTCACGTGACTTTTGGCACGTGAGTAAAACACGTTTTTTGTGTGTGTGGATCATTGTGCGCGAGTAAAACACGTCTTGTGTGTGTGTGGGGTTTTGGCATGATTCTAACTCCATAGCCGGGGTAACGTTTTGTGGGCGCTCTCGATCAAACTAGAACACGGCCCTCTGATGAACAGTAGTGACTGGGGGCCCTCAACACGGCCTAATGTCTGTGTTTCAGAGTTAACCCACGTGGTGGGCGTTGAGGGAGCCGCTGCAACAGAAAGAAGTGATGAGACATCAGTCACCTTCGGAGTACTTGAAACGTAGAGAAGGAAGCAGGGCTGTATAATGACAGCACAAAATCAGCCGCTACATAACCTTGACTGATGGCGGCCATAAAAACAAGCCACTGCGCTGCATCGGGGCGCGCGGTAGGTGTGCCGCCGAATCGGTAATGCCTCACGTGCGGCCAAACCTAGCACCTCCGATTAAAAAGGACAGGCCGTATCTTCACGCAACACTTGTCAACTTTTATCGGTCGCGCTATTTAGCGTTTTAAGGGTTCCCTGTTCGGTGCGTGTATTTGTCTTAAAAGTTGTCCATTTAAAAAACACGCTAGCTCCTCGTGACTCAGCGCTATCCCAGCTAGCCAGCCCCCCCCCCCCCCCCCCGGTTATCTGCTCGGTTCAGCAGAGTAGACTTATGAGGTGTGATTCTAATGTCAAGCATTGTGCCGTTATTCAAGCCCAGGCTCTTTTGTTTTGTCCACCTGCGTTTTCCCACGCCCTGCAGGAATGATACCATAATTAACATCCCAAATGAATAGAAAATGCAGAGTGACCAAATTGCATTTGAACAAGGACGAGCCTCGCTTCCCAACCTGTATGAGTCCTGGCAGGTAATTCCGCCGGACCTTTGTTTGTGGAACTGAAGGCAGTTCCCCGTGACAGCCCTTACCGATAAAGGTGTTTATGTATCTCAGACTCCGAGGTTGGAAAATGTAGCCCTGCTAACAACAGCGGAGGCGACCCGAAGCAACCTGTGAAATCCTATTATCCCGACCGTCAGGTAAAACCAAACGGGAATGGATAACCCCTAGCATACAAGATAAGGGGGATACTCCTGCGATGCATAATATCCAAGGAACTACACAATTTAGGTGTCAGAGGTTCCAAAGGGCAGGTCTTCTGTGTACAGCGCAGTGATCTTTTTGAGGATTATCTTCGCGTTGGTCATCTGGCAGAAATAGATGCATGACAATTAGAGCCAGCCGTTTCAGTCAACAACGGCAGTGGCCATTCCGTCCATTGACTTTCTAATCGTAGAACCAGGTACAAAGGGAGAGATTCGCCGGGCTACAGTTCGTTGCAGTGTTGCGTGGTGATCGAGTGAGTCCTGTAAAGTGAAGATCTCGTCAAGAGCGCTGGCTGTGTTGTTGTGTGGGGATTATTGAGCATGCATATAGATCGTGTCCTGGGGATAGGAACACAACACTAGTTTTCTCAGTCTCTCCATCTCTTTATGTTCTGGCTCACCGCACACAAACGGAGGAGGAGGAGGAATCACTACACGACGGACCAATTTGACTTTCTAGCAACTCGCACATATAGGGAGCGATATATTCCAGCGGACAATAACAAACGACCGAATAATAACAAGCCAACATCATGAATGTCAAATACTCTTGATTACACACTCATTTTACGTTTACATTTTTTTATCCAAAGCGACTTATGAAGAAAAGAAGAAAGAAGAGAAGAAGTAGAAACAATATATTGCCGTCGTTAAGAAGGGATGTTCTTAGAACCAAGTGCCAAGCACTAACAATTGTTAGGTTAACCCATTCCCCGTATACAACACAGATAGCTAGGATAAGATGATACACAAAGCTAAGTACTATTTTTAATTACAAGGATATACAACATACAATAAATGTGCAAGTGGGGTGTGGGGGGTGGAGGTAAGGGTGGAGTCAGGCTCAGCAGAGCCTAAGTGAACTCTGAACACTCAGTTAACATGTCTGGGAAATGTTAATCAACTAAGCCCGCCATCCAGGTGCGTTGAAACGCCATGTCTTACATAGCTCAGCATCGCTGCCATGAAGGTGTCCCTTCTGTCGGGCTTAAGTAAACGCAGATCAGCTAAGTGCGGTTTTCCAGCCTTGACTAGCTTAAGGTGAATCGCATGTGTTGGGGGAAAAAGGCTTTCTCTTTGACCAACTTCATCATAGGGAAGACCCCGTGTGAGATTTAATTACGAGGAGGCCGGGAGGACGCAGCGAATCACAACGCTACAGAAACATGGAAGAACATGTCTGAGGCAAGCAACTGTGAAATTGCTTTTGAGTCCACGTGGTAAGGAGTCAGGACTAAATAATGAGGGGAGAAACAGCAGTGTTGTGATGTGTGTTGGGGAAGAACAATAAGAGATATCTGACAAACTAAATATGTGTCCAGGAATCCTTTGGAAATGGAAACAGCCCCTCGTGAGCAACAGATACCTCGTCTCCAAGGTGTTAAACCGTCAGCAGTGACTGGCGTTATCGTGACAACATCATCATTATTACTTTAATGAGTGTTTTGTGCATTTCCCAGTGATGCCGTCCCCTCTGCCAGCATTCCGACAAAGCCCTGGCATCCTCACTCCTTTGCTGGAACCAAATGAAAAACAACAGCAAATAAATCACGGGACACAGCTGCCCACTTTGCTCCCTTCACAGTGTAGAAAATGTCAGTGCGGACAACAATCCCTTACAAAGACGAATAGCCTCGGGTAAACTCTATTCAGGGTCGACTCTCTCCTCCCCTCTCCCTCTCTCGCATTCTCCCTGTCTCTTTCTCTCTCTCTCTCTCTCCATTTCACACATTCCCCGTTAAATGTCACCAACAGGTTACACAAACAGATGGCGCCTCAGTGCCCCACGCCTGATTCCTTCCCTGGGAAAACATCAAATGAACGAATGACATTTACAGCGGAATAGTGAAAAGATGCATTCGGTGTGGAGTAAGGCGACTTCTTGTTGCCATTACCGCAAAGTTGTCGATGTTGACGGACAGATTTTCCAGAACGGCAGACAGATTTTTTTTACCCTTGAACGTGATTAAGAACACATGTGGGCAGCACGTGGCTCAGGCGGTAGTGTGGGTGGGCTGGTAACCGGAAGGTTGCTAGTTCAATCCCCGGCTCCTCCTAGCTGAGTGTAGAGGCGTCCCTGAGCCAAGACTCTTCACCCTGACTGCTCCCGTCGAGCTGGCTGTCAGCACTACCTCCCCCCTCCCCACCCCCCCCAAAAACAAGCATTTCCAAATGGCAGAACAACCATAGTTGTTCAAGAAAAAAATATATAAAACTGAACCTTGAATGTTATTTTAACGCCAGCCTACTCGAAACATGCAGTCACGGGTCACGTAGCGAAAGAAGGCGGAGCTACAGAACCCGCTACCATAGGACGCTTCGTGGGGTTACAACAGGGCACGTGCATCTGATGCATCATGGGAGTTTCTGTTGGCGATACTATGCCATACAGTAGTGCCTGTACAGTAGAATCCTAGATCAGCATAAATAGACCCTTACCTAGGCTAAGGAAAACTTTGTTTCTCATGTGAGAAACGCTGCGGTGGTTTCAAACAGTAAAGTGTCTCCCCTTAATATAAATAATGATAACGGTTTGATAACTAAACAATAAAAATCACTCACATTCCGGTGCTCCCACGCTTACAAAATGGAGGTGGTCATTGGGAGCCGTTGGCGTTGCCCTATTGCGTGGACTGTGGATGTGTGGACTGCTGCATAAGGTGATTACGCAAACAAACATGCATAAGAACGGTGCTGCATAATTAAGTGTACAGTACTGCAGTACTGTGGCGCATGCAATGTGTGCCGTGATTAGGGGTGAGGCTGCAGTCCACACACGCACACACAAGTAGCCTACTGGGTAATTAATAATGCTCAGTATAACTAGTACTGAGCACTCAGTTGTAGCCTCCTGAGTCATCACTACTGTGGTACTTTAATCATTAGTGCCACATAATTACTTCTGAGCGATCACTTGTTATTAATTAATTATCCACATGTACCGCATAATCACTAGTATTTAGTATTCACTTGTACCGAGTTATCACTAGTAGCCTACTACAAATTCACTAGTACCGAGTGTTCTGTACTGTTTTTGAGGAATATTTCTGGGAGTATGGTGTCGGCGAGCAGAACCATATCATCACAGGAAGACGACTGATGTAAAACCACTAGTTGGGAGAAGCTATTTGGTTTAGCCCTCAGCCCCAGTTTATAAATAAATCTGTTTGATTTTGCATTAACTGTCTGCTGTCCTCAACTGACAATCCAACCATTCCTTATAGAGCGCGCACACACACAGCAAAAAATCTGATGCTTTGGGACAGACTTAATTATGCTAGCATGATTAGTCTTGTGATATGACTGTTGAAATGTGATAATAAATACTACTTTATGCTGGGGTCACTTTGGAAACATTTTCAAACGAGGCATCTGAGGTATTAAATAGAGTGTAGTTGATCGTCCCAAAACACAACAAACGCTGTGCAGCTATTCTGATTATTTTGGGTGCAGATTAAACATTTTAGCCATCTCCATTGACTAGAGCGTGAGCGCATTAATCACCAGAAAGGTCACGCCTGATTACACCAGGAACCAGTTTTCCATGATGAAGTTTGTGATTCAGCAAAGCGCTACAACGGTGCCAAACGGTAGAATAATGAGCTTCGGAAGAAGCACCTCTTTTACAGAACACACAGAACAGAAGGGGATTCATCCGATTGCACCAAAAGAACGCACTCACTTTTTGTCTGTGATGAAAACGACTTGAATCCGGTTTGCTTATACAGTGATAAAGATTTAGGTTTGCAGACTTATGTTACCAAACGGCCCAGTTTGGTGTTAACGTCCACTGCAGGTGTTAATAAGAAGGATTCAGATATCAGAGTTGTTACTTAATACCGTTTATTAGGCCATCGATGTCAGTCCTCCCGCCCTCGCGGACCTGGGTGCCGTTGAATGTGTGAACATGCCACTTGGTTCTCCACTACTTAATGTTTATTTCTTAGAGTTATAACCCAGCACGAGGCTACAGACAACTTAACTGGTCCACGACGTTTCATCTGTCACACAGAGACGGGGTGTGAAGTGGCTGTCAACAGCTAAGTGCACATATCCATCCCACACAACTTTATCCCCTTTGTGTGGTTTGACGGACAGCGAAAGAGAGAGATGGAGAGAGAGTAAGGAAAAGAAAGGAGAAAGAAGCCAAAAAAGAATAGAAAGAGCGAGAGAAATAAAGAAAGAACCAAAGGAACAAAAGACGAAAGAAAAGGGAAAGAGAGCGAGAGACCTTCATTTGCAGTTAACATTTGTAAACTTTTAAATGTTCCATTGGTGATATAGGGTCTCATTAGTGCAGGTATATGGAGATAATTGGATGTTTGGTTATTAAAAGTAAACAGGATTAACAGCCCAAACTACTGGAAGTTATTTACTGTAGGCCTTCAATACATCTGTAGAATGCATTCATAAGAAAATGATCTCACCCCCATTGTCTATATATGGTCTCATTAATGCAGGTATATGGAGTTAATTAGACAAATGTTTTGACAAGTCAGTGTTGACTGGATAAACAGTTCAAACTACAAGGTCAACTGTTCTGGAAAGTATTTACTGAATGCGTTCATAAGAAAACATGCATTTATTATGAAAAGGAAATCGAAAAGATGATGCAATTATAATCAGTATGAAAAGTTCAGTGTAAGACAATACAGCAGAATATCACCTCCATCACTATTACTATCTGCTATTGCATTTCCACAGAACTTCTTTCTCTCCAAGTTGCAGGATTTCAGTGTTAAAACCAAGTTTGGCAATAGCCCCGTCAGCACCCCCCCCCCTATCGTACTCCTTCCTTTCTGGGGACTCTGATGTTCAGAAGGTTGGAGGGAGAAGAGTGATGAGAGCCTGTAAAATGTTCAGAGAATGAGACAGAGACGGAGACAGAGACGGAGAGAGATTGCTGTGACCCAGAGACTGGTTCCTGGTCAAAGGGATCCGATACAGTGTTAGGTATTCTGTGGATTCCCTCGAGTGGAGGAACCATCTGATTCATGCATTCTCACGAGCCTTGTGCAGAATCCTAATGATTATCATTAAACATCTATTCATGATTTCACCTAAACTGTTATGACAGAAACTTATATTATATCAAAATGGTTTTAAATGATGAACCCTTCAGCAAGGAAAGTGGAAGCCAGAATTTGTAAAAATGTTTTAGTGGTGTCCGACTATTGTTGGGATTTTAAGGATTGCACTGCGAAAAGAAGGAACCAGCTTGAAGTCAAACAAACACAACTCATTGGAAACATGCCGTCGGTCACCAGCGGTCACTGTATTGGGACATCGACATTAAAACAACCTATTTGGACAACTTTATGAGGAAAGTGTCGTTATTGACTAGTTCTTCACTCATCTCCATGAACTAAGCTTAAGCATATGAAAGACCGTGGGCAATCTGTGCTAAACCAAAACATCCTGATATAGCCCTTAGAAATGTCTGCTGAATTAAAACGTGTTTTGTAATAAGCCAAGAAGTAGGCCACCCATGACCTTTGGCTGATACTTAGACACCCTGCCGGGCATTTATCATTTTCTAATTAAATTATGTGACAAAAATATATTGTGGATTCCCATGGTCCGGGGTTAGAAGGACCTCTCTCGCAGAAGGACTTATCACACAGACATGTTTAATTAATGAAAATATGGCCCGTGTGTCAGAGTTAATATATCACAGTGATCTACAGTCGAACGCGTGGTTCATTTCTTCATGGAAAGCATTATTAATTGCAAAAAGAATAGAGAAGATTATCTCTGGATTCAGTCACTCACTATTTATGTAAGGGTTAACCTATGGACGGGTTCATTAATTGGTTCATTCCCAGCATAATGGCATAACATGGTGGTAATATTATCATATGGCCACAATACGACACCCCTTTAGCACACTTTTTAACTTCATTCTCAGCTGGCTTTGCATTTACTTTTTGTACAATGAAATAAGATTAAATACTTTCAGGATAAACTAGACAATGAGTCTAAAATCATGATAAAGCTTTGCTTGTGGCTTGGTCTGGCCTGTGAAGCCAGATTTCTTAAACTATTGAAAGAGAAAAAGGATTTAGGTCAAACTAACTAATCTGTCATTTCCTTGTTTAAAGTTTTAAAAGTGATTCCACGTCTTGTGTGCGTACTTATCTCTATGAACTGCAACACCCACATTTTCACAATCACTTATCTGAAATTGATGTTCTACTTCAATTTAATTGTTGAGTAAATAGCATAGCACTTTCAATTCCAAATTGAAAGATTCCGGTAATTAAAAATCAATCAAAGAACCACCAATAGATGGGTTATAAAGAGACAAATCTTTCATAGTACAATAAATGGTAGTCCAGTGAATACAGAGACAAACAAGTTCACAGATCCTAACCTACCGAATGTCAAGAATGAAGCTTTAAACCATAATTCATCCACATATTGGAGCCCAAAATACTCTTAATGGAAAGTTTCAAACATAAATCCAGAAGAGTTCATGCAATCCAGGGACCGTCACCCGTTAGGACCTTCCTTACAAAAGGGATCCCCTGTTTCCCATCCTATTGAACGATTCAGAAAATTATTAAACAAAGGATTATAGCGTTTAACTTTAAGTTGTCGTGTTCTGTACAACTATGTATACTCATGAATACAAATCTACACACACACACACACACACACACACACACACACACACACACACACACACACACACACACACACACACACACACACACACACACACACACACACACACACACACACACACACACGTTTGCAAAATTCTTGTTTTTCTGAAACCCTGCAGATGCCAAGATAAAAACAAGGAGATGAGAAGATTTGACTTTGGTCAAAATATCAAATACATAATAAATGTAGTTGTTTCCAGCAATGCAAGAACGGGCACAGAATACCTAAATGTGAAATGTGCTCCAAAATAACCTCAAAGTTAGCAGACAGCAATACAAGAGCCACAAATTGTTAGTGGATAGATCCAAGTTGGCACTTAGACATAATATTTTTGGTATTTTTATTTCAAGGTTTCCTGGTATGTGTCATCGAGAAGCGCTTCATGAATTTAAACAAGCTCACCTGTTGGCTAAAAATATATAGGTACGAAAAACACAACCGCTCGTCAGAATTATCCAAAAAGTTAGCA
Source organism: Melanogrammus aeglefinus (assembly GCA_900291075.1). Taxonomy (NCBI): domain Eukaryota; kingdom Metazoa; phylum Chordata; class Actinopteri; order Gadiformes; family Gadidae; genus Melanogrammus; species Melanogrammus aeglefinus. Next base: position 45,156 of record OLKM01001519.1, read on the forward strand.
GCATCAATAGCCTCCATCTCCATGGCACAGCATTAAAATACAACGCAATCTTTCAAATGACTCTCAAAGACAAATTTGGAGGCAATGTCTTGACTCTTTGACATTCAAGACTTAACCCAACAAGTGATGCCTTTTAATTACGTTCAATGACTTTGTTGGGAAGTTTTATGATACCTATGGAATCATAACATTAACATTTAAAACCACAAGCAGCATTAAAGGAGGCTGCGTCCATGGTGTCCATTGCTTGAATGACCTTCATTATCTGGTAGATGCACGCCTCTAGAAAATCATTTAGGGGTCAACAGAGGTCAAAGAGCAGGGAGAGATATGGAGACTAAAGCTGGGGGTTAATAAAAGGTTACTCAGATTGTATCTGATCTTGATTGGTATTCAATAGCGCATCGCTAAACACATCAGTGAAAACACAGGTGAGATCCATTACATTCATCACGTCGAATAACAACGATAAGCAGCAAAGGTCTAATCTATCCCCCCGATATAAATGACCAGCATCACAGTCACTTTCACAAACGGCACTCAGGAAAATGTGCTTAAAAGTTCCCAATCACCGGCGTTTCTCTCTGAACCGATCGTTAGGCTCCGAGCAGACAAGTGAGCGAATCAGAGGAAGTGTGAGCCCTGAAGCGCAGATAATGGTCTGATGACTCTGTTAATTCAGGGGGGTCATACACCCGGGGCGACGGTAGACTCTTCAACGAGGAGAGCACCCGACGACACAACACAAGTAGCCATTAGCCAAGAGTGAGAAGTGTGATAGCGTCACCTCGTGTTCCCACACGCCGCGATGTAATCACCATCATAACCATCATCAACCCAAGCGCGGGAATCATAAAATGGGGCTACATGAAGTGCTTTTAAAATGTGTTACACAAATAGAGACTAACAGGCAAAATAAATAGAGCTGTGATTACTGGTAGTAATCCGAGGATGGTGTCAAAGCCATGGGCGTTAAGTAATAAAAAATATATATATTTCACACAGAGCGTGGTCTCCAAACTGACTCAGAGGTGGAAGTAGAGCGCACGAGAGAGAGAGCGAGAGAGGAAGACTCCTTTTTCACCACTTCCTCAGCTGCTTTTCTTCAAACCTGACAGCCAGTGTTTGCCCCAAAGCTATCAAACAGTGCATCGACAGCCATTTCTCATGACTTATTGATGGAAACGCCGGCGGCCAAAACTTTGGAAGGGCCACTTTGTTTACTCGCCAGTCACAATGCATTAATAGGGCTTTTTTTTTTTTTTTTTCGTGAATACTCTTACTCTCAATTACACAAACAACAAACAGGTCAATAGTGCTTATGTCGCGATTGACCTTGAGACCTCTTGAGGCTCTTTAGTGGCCATCGAGAGTGTGTGTGTGTGTGTGTGTGTGTGTGTGTGTGTGTGTGTGTGTGTGTGTGTGTGTGTGTGTGTGTGTGTGTGTGTGTGTGTGTGTGTGTGTGTGTGTGTGTGTGTGTGTGTGTGTGTGTGTGTGTGTGTGAATGTATTACAAAACCATGTAGGTGCTTCTGATGTGACACACATTTGTGTCAAACTGATTGGTTGGAGGTCTGTCCAAATGTGTCCAGAGGCATTTTGGTCTGCACACACTGATAACGCCCTTTGGATCTCTAAAATGATCTGAGTACCGGCTGGTGATAGGGGAAACGAAGGGGCTGACAGGGTGGCATTAGTCTGGTAATCTGCCTGACCTTTGTTTTGGCTTGGACGCTGGCCGGGATGCCATCATAAACTCAGGTTGACTTGAAGATAAAATACAAAACAGACCAAGCAAAGAAACCTGAGAAGCATTATCACTCTACCACCACTATATCGACATATATATCCACACATATTATATTGGGTATCCTGTTTACAAGGCATTCACCTGCACTTCAACTCAGTTTTTAGTTTTATTTATATTAAATGGGTATTTATGTTAGTTTTTATGCCTACAAAATGTTTTTTACCTTAGAAAGCAACAGTAGCCTATAGTTTATATATCAATTGTGTACAGAATAGGTTTAGCTTTTATTCATACTATATATACTGTATTGTTTGTATTTGTTCCTAGTCCTGTCTTTTTAAGCACCCAAATTTCGCTGTACCAACCTGTACATTGACAATAAAGATCATTCATTCATTCATTCATTCCAAGATGTAGAGCTACATCCACCTCGGCTTAAGGACAGACTAAACGCTTTACCTGTTTAAGGTTTCTCTAAGCGTTGTAAAAATGTCCATTGCTACTTCTTGCAGGACACTCCAGTCATTCGCTGCCTGTCCGCTGACGGCTCACACCGTCCAATCAGATGCACGTACACTGAAAGGCCGTCCAACTAAGACCTTCCACCTCAAACACACTCTCTGCAAAGTCCACTGCACTGAGCAGAATACCCCCACCAAGACCCCCGCCTCCACCTGCTTTGGTTCGACTCTCTGTATCATATGTGACCGACACAAGGGCTGGAGACATCTCATGGACCCCATGGGGGTACTTCAGATGTTCCCCATTGGGTACGTCAGAGGGGGTACATGTATAGTGCCCCCTGGTGTGATATGTTGGTATTCTGTATCCGACATCTGAGTCATACTTTAATATCCTACAGCAGAGAGCACCCGAACCATACCGCCAAGCTAAAGTGTAGCAACAATACATGAAATAAATGGTTCAATCTATGGAGTGATTCCTTGACAGAACCATAATGAGCAGTAACCCCCTTGCTTCGATTGAAACATGCCTAAATGAGATAAGGTCTTTTTTTTTAAGGCCAAGTTGATAATATATAGCGTTCCCTTCGCCTGTCAATGCAAACACTAGATACCATAGGTGTTAGCCTTCTGTTTGAGTCATATTTACTCTAATGGCAAGAACGGGAAACAGAAGAATTAGGATTCTTTCCTTTTTATCTTTTTTTTCCAATCTCCTTTTCTACAATGGCTGAAAATATGAGCTTTTCATTAAATTGCCTACAATTATAAAATGGAAGTAAGACCATTTATTTCCAAATGAACCCATTGACCAGGACTACAGCAAACCCTGTCCTGCCGAGTGACTGCTGAGGGCAAAGGCACAGAGACATTTCTGAGCCATTCATCGAAGGGTGTCGGTCAGCCATTATCACACTAACGGGTGAGGTGTTCAAAATATGCTCAAATTCATTTTCCAGTGTACCCATGGCCTCCACTGAGGGGACTCATCAGCGAACACAGCGGGCTGAGTCCTGGTTTCCATGAGGATGGCTCTGTGTAGAAACCCACGCTGGGTGAAAGTACACATACAAATGGTCCACCAGACTACAGATCGAAAACGTTTATCCCCCTTCAAAAAAATCTATGATGGGAACTTTGTGCAAACTGTTTTGTTCCATTGAGCGGCTTGGCAGACTCTTTCGCTATTATAGTTTTCCCAACAGCATTGTCCTCAAGTCTGAAGGCTTCTCCATCGTGCGATCGGGCAAACTCTTTACGTTGGCCAAATTGTGTTTGGTGCTTCCACTCATCCATCACGCCTCCGCACAAGGAACAGGTGTGGTCAGAGGTGCATGCTGGGATGTCACGCTGCCCTGTCGTATTGAATCAATGGAAACCTTGAGGTCAGACGAGGAGACTTGGCGCTTGCTAGTTGGTATACAAGTTAACTGTAAAGTTTAGTCAAAACAATGAACTCAATAACAACCCCAACGACAAAGAAACATTCAGCAAAGTTCATGATGCATTAATTAATCATGTTATGCACCGGCCTAGTCCGGTCCGCTTGCCTCTTTTACTTTGTTTCTATGTTCACTAAACTTTGTTCTTTGTCCCAAACGGTCTGTCCTGAACGTACGTCTTTTAACATTGTGGTTCCGGGGCCAGATATGAAACAAACGTGAACCCAACCTTGAGGCTTGTTACGCTGATAAACACATGAAGCGCGAGTGTTTCCATCAAGGGCCGAAAAGATATCAAACAATCTCTGAGTGAATAAATCAATAATGAATACAGAGCACTGGATTCTTATGAGTACACACACACACACACACACACACACACACACACACACACACACACACACACACACACACACACACACACACACACACACACAGGAGATGGTGGCAAATCGGATCACCTATATAACCTCACTCTACAAGGTGATTGTGTAGGTTCATGTATAGTAAAAAGCAGCAGGCGCACTTCGGCTGTGAGGGGTGTGCTAATAAGACTCCACCCCGCTGCTATTTAATTAGTTTAAGGCCCAATCCCATTCCTACCCCTTACCCCTCCCCCTTGTTTTGAAGGGGTAAGTGGAAGGGGTAAGGGGTAGAAATGGGATTAGGCAGTTTCTAGTTAGCGCTCAAATGTGTAAGGGGCTTTTGGTGGGCGAAGGAGGCAGGGGCCACCCTGCCTCCTCTCCCCCAACACGGTTGGGGGCTGTGGTGGGAGACGGAGACGGAGCTGCCAGTTGCAGAGGTTTGGGCGGAGGGGGGAGGAGGGGGGGGTGGGGCAGATGGGGAGAGAGGGGGGAGGAGGGGGGAGGAGAGGGGTAGGGGCTGTGGTGGAAGCTGGATCTGCAGGTTGCAGAGGTGGGGGAGGAGGAGTAGGGAGGGGGTGAGGGAGTGAGGGGGCTGGCTGTCTGAAGTTGGCTCTGGAAGCCCGGGGTAATGGCACACTCCATCACACCTGGCACAGGTACGCACACACACCACATTATATTTACGGCGCTGCAGTCAAGGCCACTTATTTATTTTTTATACGCCATATTGACATTTATGGAAGCGGGAGAGCTATGCCCCAGACGCAGTGCTTGAACCCGTGTGTGTGTGTGAACTCCTTCCCGTTTATAGGACTCTGTGGCTTACGCAGACGACGGCTGTTGTGAGAGGGGAGAGCGGTATGGGGGAGGGAAGGGGGGAGAGAGGGATCCGTGGGCGACACTTTATACGGGAATACTGGGCATAGACAAGTAAGTAATATTGTAAACATGGTTACAAACGCACAATTGCTTCGAAGTGGGTATTTCTGCGTTGAGGGATTGTGTTCACTGTAATAAGGAGAGGAGGAAACTACTCATCGTCACCTTGGCAACCGTGTGAAAGCAATTCGCTTGTATCTCATCAGAGGACGCTTTTAATTGGAATCAAGGGAATTATTGAGAATTCTGACAAATGATCAGCGCGCTGCAGACACTAGCGGTTGTGCGGCATTCAGAGAAATAATCTTAAATGGATTCCCTCAATTGGTACAGCTTCATGTACTGTAATCTGTACAGCCTTTCATCAGCCCCGGACCACACCAGCTGTTCCCTCAAACTTATGCAACCGGATGCGCTCAGCGCGTCAATAACCATAACCCTACAACAGGCTAAATGGCTGCATTCCCCTCGCCAGGAACAACACAATACGACGCACAAACCCAATGATCCGGTGTGACAAAACGATTGGTTTCCGGGCCGTCGTTAACCACACAGGCGCCGTGACGGGCTGGCGTCCGGGCTTACAGCCTCTTTAGCCTCCCTGCTCACACCGCTGATACCGAGCCTGCACTGGCCTCTTGGCGAGGCCCGTCCGGGAAGCCCGCGTGTCGGTTGGAACGCGGCCCAGAATCACTTGTTATTCCAGTGTTCCGGGGCCAGAGGCCCCCCGGAGGAGCGGGAGGGCCCGTCTGGAGTGGGGATAGTAGAACCGAAAAGGGCCCCCCATCACCGCGGCGGACAGATGCTGTCGACCGCCGCCCCGCTACATGCCCCTCTGCGTCCTCGCATACAAACGTTTCATATGCTTATTCAATCAAGCGGGTTAGGGAACACGACTGTACGCTGGCCGCTTACAATGCGGCGGGCAGCGTCGGCGTTGAACACAAACAAACATGAGATGAAGACCGTGCGTTGATCTCGCCCACGCTGGGGGAGGGGGGGGATCAAATAGAAGAGGGGTAATCAATCGCGTGTTAATTCAATAATACAGGCGTTCAGTAGATGGCGTGGGACTCAAGTCGTCCCGAAGAAGTCGTGCCAGCGTGGTTCAATATTTCTGTGTGATCGCGTCCTTGTTTTGATTGGGCTGCTTTCATGGAGGGGTCACGTAGGGGAAGTGGTCATTGCCATGTGGGTCTCTGTTCTTCAGCATTGAGGCTCTGATGCACGGTAAACACCCGAGATGAATGTATTGGACATTACATTTAAATTCAGAGCATCAAAGCGTCTTGCAATAAGTTTATTTGTCAGAAGAAAGAGAAACAACTATATATCACTGTCTGGTATAGTAAGGATGTTCATAGACCCAAGTGAAGTGCCAATAATGAACAATAGCTGGGTTGACCCATTCCCCATGTACAACAAAGACAGCTAGGATAAGATGCTAAACAATGCTAAGTACTATTTTTTATTGCAACATACAAGTGCGTACATTAAGTGACATAAACGGATTTGATAGGTGCTGTTATTGCTGTAAATTGCCATGGGTGGATCACCACCAAGGCCCATTTACCTGCTGTGACAGGAACACAGACAGCATCTTGGGTCTAAAACTCTTATCCATCCATCAATCCATCTTTCTTATCTATCATCATCCTCTCTATATCTGCTCTAAGTAATTAAACAAAGCAAGAGAAGGTAATTGTTGGAGGCACAAGAAGTGACATCAACGGCGAGATGATTTTGTTTCAACTCGTTCTCTACCATGTGGTTAACAGAGCGCAGCACACAGTGAAGTAATGACCTCATCCTTACTAATTAGTTTCCGAAATGTCTTCCTAACAATTATTCGGCAAATCCATCAGTGTGACTGTCCATTAATTATGATAAGAATCTTCCCCCCCCAGAGAAGACAGTGACCACACACGCACTCGCATGTGCATAGACACACAATCACTAATTGCAGAATATAATTGTCATGTCTGTGATTCCCAATATTAAGGGCTAGTTTGCAACTCACTTAGCCAGAAGCCCATTTTCCAAGTAGCATATAGAGTGCAATGCTACTATTCTAAGCTAAAACCAGATTAAGACAACAGGCCAGTGCACAACATGACATAGTTATACAGTTTTTTCATGACAACACAATTAACTACATGAATTTAGTCTGCAACACACACACACACACACACACACACACACACACACACACACACACACACACACACACACACACACACACACACACACACACACACACACACACACACACACACACACACACACACACACACACACACACTTAACAGGGCTTATAGTTTTTCTTTTATACATTACAACCACCATCAATGCGTTATTTATCTGTTTGATGAAAGCAGAGAAGTGACAATGTGCTATTAAGTGTCAAGCGAGTGAAGCGGAATGAAAGAGAGAGGCTGTGTATCAATTCTGGTCCTTACACAAGCCAGAGAGGCTGGAGAGGAGAGCAGCCTGTGCATCTTTAGACAAGTCTCAATCAATTTCCCAATTAGGAAATAGCTCCATTTATCCTTAATTGAACATTTTATTGCTGCGTAGAAATGAATAGAGCACGGGTGCCTTTGAGCAGTCCGTTCCTTATCTGGAGCGCAGGGCCAGTTCTTAAGCTAGTGAGCCATTCAACGCTCATAAAAACACATTGCAATCTAAAAATAAATTGCCCCGCTATTATTTTAACCAACGCTATAAATAACAAACTCTTCAGTGGCTGATACAAAACTGAGCGGTCTGACTGTTTACAATTCATTGTAGAATCACAACCCCCTCCCATGTTAAAAACAATCTACATCCAAAGTGCATTTATGAGGGGCCTGTCAATCCCAATATGTATTCCTCTCCCCTATGGAATGAAAATAATGCCCTTCTTTTGAGATTGCAGTTGACCGAAAAAAACAAATGTTTTCAAAAAGCAAGTTATTGGCTTCTATAGCCGGCATCACATTATATTTCCCATTAATCTGAAATGGGTGTTTTCGGCTCGCTGATGAAATTCCTAGAACAGGAATTCTGGTCCTTGTTTTAACTGAACTTCCCAATCCACATGCAGACCGAGAGAGACGTTAATGTATGAGAATGTGAGGAGAATGTGGTTTCTTGGGAGTAGCTGAGGCACTGAGCTCATCAAGAATAACAGCAGTGGATTCAATTATAGATTCAAGGACTCATTTGTATAAAAGACAAAGAACTGAAAATATATTAAAAAAAAAAAAAAAGTTATTTGGGCAATATTAAAACAGGGAAGTGAAAAACTAAACGAAAAAGGTATTGAAAATGTGTGGAAAGTCGTGTATATTTGGTGTATTGAATAAAGTCTATTTGGCGTATTAGAGAGACGTTAATATTTGGTGTTTTCAGTTGCGCATATTTGTTCATGGATATTTAGTGTATTAATACAGTCATGGAAATTTAGTGTATGAGGACAGTCAAAGGAGACACAAGTCATTGGAATTAGCTTTTTAAAAACGTTCCATTTAGCTTTGAAAAATTTGCCCACTGTAATACTTTTTAAAGCAGCAGCTACTTGTATTCAAACGTACATGTACCATTTATACTGCAGCTACTTGGTTAAGTTTTAAAACCTTGTGCAGTTCTAACTCCAAATAATCAAGGTACTATTAACTACTACTCAGTCATAAAGCAGATTCTTTCATCCATGACATTAATGATGAGATAGAGGTTAGGCCACCTGCTCAGCGACACTTACAGGTAGAATGTTGATCAAGCTAAAGTTATGAATTGTTTCTTCATCACAAAATGGACAACGCCATATAAGGTTTTAATAATTATGTAGATAAGTTAAAGACTTCAAACATGGCCCCTTTGCCATTTCCGCTTAAGCCAAGACAGACCAAAGGTTTACCTGGGTAATTAAGAACATGTGTAGGCGATTAAACCACGTGCTAAACATTTACCGTTCTCCGAGTCATTAGCCCGAACGGGCCATACCACAAAGGATCATAAAATAGTTTTTCCATCACTGTGGATTGCTTTTCAGCTAAAAGTCGACCTCCCTAGTATGTATATAGATGATTATGTGTATTAGGAGACAACATTTGGGGGATACACCAGCAATGTCATTGTGAGGCCCATTTTGACCTTGACCACGTTTACAAACCGTTTATCGCACATAAAGTTTGGGCCATATTCGAAGTGTAGTTTACCTACTTTAATAACCTCACAAGACAGATATAGGGTATGTGTTTGAAAATGGGAATCAAACAGTTGATAGACAAACAAAGATAGCGATCTGTCGCTTTCCGAGAGACGCAGGGTTTGCTGCCAGACGCTCACAGGGCCAATCTGAATCCCCAATCTTAAGCACAATAAATGAATTCTAGGCCAGGACGGCAAGATCCCCAAGATCAGCAACGAGAATACAAATACTCATTTTACAGTTCCTGAATACAAGACAATATTCCTGCATGCTCATTAGTCTGTTTTTTTCCTTCTGTTCATATTGTCTTACAAATCGTCAATGTCTAATGTAGCAGTAAAAAAAAATATGCACTCACCATTATTGTGGCCGACAGATTTCTTCAGAATAGTCTCATGAGGAAGGCCTGTAGATGACTTGATGTATCGCAGTTATTCCTCTGGAAGAGTATTTGACAACCCCAGATTGTTTTATGAGCAGTAATTGCCGTTGTTTGTAAAATTGCTCCAGCATGACCTCCCTCACATCAAAACTGATATCACTTTCCCATTTGGTGTTTGATTGAATTGAGTCATCCATTATACAATGTTTTTTTTAAAAAATTCAAAAAACCCTAAAGCATAAACGATATAATGAGAGAGACTCTAGACCCAAGTATGCAAATACTTTTAGCTGTGGCTCTTCTGGGAACACTCTTGTGAAATGCGAGCTAGTTAATGTAACAGAGCCTATGAGCACTACACACCTCAGTTGCCCTCAAATGAACATGTTGTATAAAGGCCTATATATATTCATTTATATAGGGGCACGTTTATGTTACATGTCCAAAACATACTTCACCAGCATGCATCCACTGTGTCCTTGGTCTGTTTGGTAATGAGGCTAACAAGCTTCAGGTGGCCCAGACGGCTGATTAGGGGATATCCAGGAAGTGAGGTCACCCAGCAGGTGGAACTATCAAGGGGGTGGGGCTACCCAGGAGGTGGAGCTATCCAGTGGGCGTGGCTAGCTACTCGGTGGAGTGGCTCTACCCAGGGGTGCTGATCTGCCTGAGCTGCATTCGGTACGGTGGAGGTCGCTAAATGTCTGCGGTGATTTGGTGAAAGTGTACGGCCATCTAAGGACACAGTGCAGCCTCCTCCTCCTCCACCCTCACAAAACAAACACGTATTTAAAAAAAACACACAGGGCGGTTCCGTCGATAAGACGCCACCGGGGCTGTCGGGGTCAAGAAGATGGCTGACTGGAACACTTGAGCTCCGCTGGGGAACGCTTCCTCGTGGTCAGAGAGTGGGTGGAGTACAGAGGAGTGAACAGGAGCTGTCGCCGCAGTTCGTAAAGTGCTTTTAACGCTGGGTAAATGATGGGCAATTTCACAATAGCCGTCCTGTGGGACTACCATTGGTACTTTCAGAAGCATTCCGAGTTAATATGGGGTATGAATAAAGATGTTCTTTGTCGTTTATATCAGTATTGGCTCCATCTTCCCGATCCCTTTCATAACTCTGAGAACTGCTGCAAGAGTTGGTTTGTTGCTAATTATATAAAATAATCAACCTAAACGAGGAGCATCAATCGATTTCGTATACAAACCTGAATCAAAACAAAGGAGAGATTAATTATTTAATCATCTCATTATTGACCCGGTCACCTGGCCCTATGATTTGTTAATTAAAAAGTCTATTGACATAATTATATAGAATCTTTGCACTGATCGTACACATTTCTCCATGCAGCCATGAGAACAACCTGTCTCACACAACGTTAAACATGCTCACACGGTTACGGTCACTCACTATTGACCTTTGACCTTTGTGTATGGAGCACAACATGGCAGTGCCCGTGGGAGTCAGTGGTGCTGGCAACATCGGTATTGGTTCCCCGCTGTGAATCTTTTAAGTTATAATGTGGGTATATGCGCTACATCACAAAGTCACCATCTCTGCCTGTGTTACTGCTTCCATGGTCGTAAACATCGGAAATGCACCAGCCTCAACACACCCCCGACACACACACACACACAACAAGCCGCTACGTTCATCTTTATTTGAATTCTGACACTAGATGATTTCTTGGTCCAGTGCCCAATTTTATGATTGTTTTCACCCATCTCTCATCTCATCTGTTTTGTGCACCCATATCTTCCAATTTTTGGAGAGATGGAGACCTCTCCTATTTTGGAACGCCCACAACCAGACGGTTAAAACAAGGCCTGTAGTATTTTAGATTCTCGCCATAGAGCAATGGCCTTTTCCACCCTCTCTTGGCAATTTGGTAGTTGAAGCTCTCCTAATGGAAATTGTAAAATGTGAGATGAAGTATAGCTCTTTTGGTTTTATAGTTACCTCTTTGACCGGTGTAATACTACGTTGCAATAATGGAAGTAGGAGATATTGTGTAACAGCGTTGGAGTGACCGCTGTCACTAGACAAAGGGGGCCAGTTCAGGAATGGCTTCTGATCTCCAGACTGGATAACTGCCATGTAATGTGCAGTCGGCCACCAAGATTTATAGAAATCACCCTTCCTTCTTCTCCTTTAAATGAATGAAATAATTATGGAGCAGAGGCCAATTCAAGGGTTTATGCACCTATATGCAACGCAAAGGACTCAAAGCATAAGTGCAGACGCAAGAATATCGTTGAAGATTACATGTAATGAAAATGGCAATCGGTTTATTTTACCTCATTCATTTTTACATAAATATAAAAGAAATGCATCTTAAAAAAAAAAACTCAAGACCTACAATTTCCTGCTGTTCTTCGCTCACACTGTGCGTAAATGATACATTTTTAGATCGTAAAGCCTATATAAGTGGCCGTGTTGGACGGCGTGCTGGCTGTAAACGTCGTTGTGGCTCCACACCATCTCAGTGGCTCCCTGGTGGTGATGCATGCTGCCATGTACAAGATCTCTCCCTGAGTGTGTGTGTGTGTGTGTGTGTGTGTGTGTGTGTGTGTGTGTGTGTGTGTGTGTGTGTGTGTGTGTGTGTGTGTGTGTGTGTGTGTGTGTGTGTGTGTGTGTGTGTGTGTGTGTGTGTGTGGTGAGGGCAGGTTTAACCTGTGCACATTGATTACTCAACGCACCACAGATGCGCAGCCTCACCCAGCACCCAGAGTCCAATCAGTCTTGACTCTGGCCAAGTGAGGCTGCTTAAACCAAACACCATCCACACACACTCCACCAACCCCCCCCACAACTAAACAGCCGCTGGAGATACTCCCCAGCGGCTGTCCTGGCTGGCGGAGGTGCTTCCGGGCCTGGGCAGTCCCAGGAGCTGCCTAGCTGTAGACGGTCGCCCGTGTCGGTCGCCGCTTGCCTCCCCTGGGCTGGCTCCCCTGGGCTACACCGGCGCCACCGTGGCTGCCCTCTGGGGAAGGGCTGGTTCTGGGTGGTGGGTGGTGGTTGTCGGTGGCCCAGTGCGTCCTTGGACAACCCTTCTCTCTCCGTCACTGGTGTTGGGAGGTACCACGGGGTGCGCCGGTGTAGCATGGTCGGCTCTGCTGCCACCACTCATTGGGGGTTCTGAATGAAGCATGGGGAGCGCTGGATGAATCACGTTTTATTTCAGCTGTGGAGGGGACACGGAGTGCCCCACAATGGCTACACAGTGAACGCACGCCCTGGTAACGACCAGGACTAGACCTCACTGTATCCTCGCTGAGAGAGAGTACAACATAAGGACAGGGTCCTGCTTTCTCACCATGCTCACATCCCATTGGTCTGTTCCTGTCCGCCCACACACGAACCCGCCGCCCCCCCCCCCCCCCCCCCCGGCTGTAGCCGACACCAAGCCAACCCCCCCCCCCACCACACACACACACACACACACACACACACACACACACACACACACACACACACACACACACACACACACACCGCTGTGTGAGTGTTTCTGCAGTTGTATTATACACTTCTGCGTTGTTGTGTATAATGCATGAGGCTGCAGATAACATCACTGCCATGCAATATGGATGCATGTGTGACTCGAGTGACATACTTACCACTGGTCATTTCTGTTGCATCCCCAGACCAGATCGCCTTTTGAGGCCATCAAATAATTGCATCTCTCTTTTAGAAGGTGAGGTTTTGACACAGATCTAATGCAGGCTGACAAACAGACAGACAGGCCGAATGATAGACAGTCTGAGAGACAGACAGGTATACATAGTGTGGTAGACAGAGGGGCAGAGAGACGGAGATAAATGGAGTGGTACAGAGAGGCAGACAGACAAGCAGAGATGCAGATAGACGGACAGGATGATGGAGTGTCAGACATCCACAGATCATTGTTGGAATATCATTTCCTGATTCTTCCACAGTGCCACCTTGTGGTTTTCAGACAGGCACTTTTGTGTACATTCACAAATTAAAAACGAACAACAATTACATTTATTTATTGATTCATAGGTTATACACTTCATGATATAATAGTGATCTTTTATCGATGGCTAATATTTCTATATACTATAATCCAATTGCATTTCTATACAGAAATACAAATATTTGAGGTAGAGCCTCAAGGATTGGTGACATTCAAAATAAAATTATGTATTTCACATATATGATATATGTTTTTTATATTTATATATATATATATAACTTTTTATCTGATACAGGATTTCAAAACATATACTTCTATTATATATCTACGGTGTTTTGTAACCCAAGGATGTGGTGAGCTAGAAGAGGTACATATCTATATCCATAGGCAGCAGTACCTCGCAATTGAACTCACAGAGAAATATATGACATTACCCAAGTAATTAGAAATTTAACCTATGCACCCATAGGTCACACGATAAAGTGCCAAAAAGACACGACACACATAACGGTAGGAATATTTCAGTATGACACGAGACAGACGTTGCGCTACGTTGTGCTGTTCTGAAGTACACACTATGTTTAATCTGTAGAGGACATCTATAAGGCCAACGGTTACCTGAACATGTTGTGTAACATATTGGCGAACATCAAAGATCTACATGGCATATGGATGGCAGTACCTCAACCTCCTAAACGCACACAGCAATTTTTCAATTTCCTTTTTGCCTGCGGTTCAATTTTTCCTTTTTTCTATTTTTTTTTCCTACGCAACCCGATTTAAACTTCTTTCTTTGGTTACCTATACTGTCCAAAGTTTGACCTGCAGGCATAGCAAATGGAAAGTTACCTTTTTTTTTATATACTTTTCATATTTATATATATAGCCTATATATATATATATCATATATTTTTTTATTTAAGAGGGAATAGAAGCGGCACTCACTTTCTTATTATTAACTTGGGAAGGAAAATAAGTGGTAAAGTAAACATGCAAGGACATACGATATCGAGAGAGAAAGAGGGCTGGGATTACCATACGTGGACATCAAAGCACAGCAACACAAACTGCGCATGCAAGCTCTCCGCGGTCCGGAGTCACACCACACACACACACACACACACACACAACAGTGTCCAAATGATGTCAGCAGAACTCTGAGACCAATTTAGCGTTTACGGAGAAGAGGAGCGGATAAGCCGAGTTTAACTTAATGAACCACAGCAGGAGGTGTGGAGAGAATCCACCGAGACGCTCCACGAATAAACCAGTTCCCGCTGAACTACAAGAGCGACTCATTGGGATCTGTCGGAAGGGGGTGTTGGAGGTGGAGGGGGGACGGAGGGGGGGCTTTAATCGTCCATCCGAAACCCTGCTGTGGGAAAGATGCTTTTGTTTTTTCTTCCGTTTTAAAATACACACTGACTCCTTTTGAATTTGTCTTCCTGTCGCAGTCAGTAGCAGTCCCAGCGCGGCCATTTTCTTCTATGTGTGACGGAGTTCCATTTTTTTTGGGGGGGGGGGGGGGGTGTTCACAAAAGATGGTCTCAGAGCCCACAGGATGTGCTGTCCACACACACAAGGTTGAGTGGGAGGGGGTCTTAATCTTTGTCTGTTTGTATTTTTGTCTAAACTCAGACTAACCATTGAGACATCTGATTGACATTTTTGAGGAAGGGAAACACACACACACACACACACACACACACACACACACACACACACACACACACACACACACACACACACACACACACACACACACACACACACACACACACACATACACACACACGGATACTTGGTACTATCACACACAAGTCAGGGATTGGGAGTCAGGCCTTAACCGATGCCTGCTTTACTGTGATCAAGTGGTCCAATCAAACAGTGCTGTTGGTGCTCCTCATTAATTGGTTAGTTCTCTAAACACTAATCTCACCTACTGTTTACAAGTCATCACGAAGAAAAATAACAGGATTTAGTAAATAATCCGGGCCCCACAACTGATTATCGTATCCATACCGCATGCAGCCTTCAACGCCATCAGCCCTGCCTCTCAAAGCATCGCGAAGCCTTTAAGGCCTTCCACCGCAGAAGGTGTTTCACCCTGCACGTGGCGGCCATTTTTAAAGGCATTCTAAAATGGAGTCAAAACCCACTGTGGGAAGGCAGGTTGGTTGTGAGTCCTGTATAGTCATGGCCGACTCCACTACGCAACCCTGGTCGACTCACGAGCGTAGGTCGTCTGGCTCTGACGCACTTCCTCAGCTTATTACCGCAAAGGCGCCCAACAACCAGAGTTGAGGCCCCATGAGCAGAGTTTATGTAATGTAATTCGCCGCCCCCTCGCGCCCCCCCCCGCGCCCTGCGCTCGCGTCGTAGACACTCAAAGGCTGATACTCTCTACCTCACCCCTTCCTCCCCGTTCAAATGCGTTCCCATGGCGACGGCAGCGTGGGCGGGGAGATGGGGAGGGGGGGTTGGTGTATACCTGAGACCCTGTTTCAGGAGGAACCCGGAGAGACCCAGAGGCAGAGGGTTCAACGCGGCAAAGTGGGGCTCCTGCTGATCCACCGAGCGAGCGACTATGACAACAACCAGGACGAGGCACGAGCCTTGACCCAGCACCGACTCACACACACACACACACACACACACACACACACACACACACACACACACACACACACACACACACACACACACACACACACACACACACACACACACACATAGCAGCGTCCCCCCCCCCCCGACGCTGAGCGGACACCCCACGGACACGCGGACCACAAGTGGCCTGTTTGTTTTTCTTTTTGTTACGTTTTTTTTTTAAAGAATGATATAGTATGTACAATATAAGTTTATACAGTCCGACAAGAGGAACGCAAGCTAAACATATAAAGCCACAACTGCTCCCGACATTTTTAAATCTCTCTCTCTCTCTCTCTCTCTCTCTCTCTCTCTCTCTCTCTCTCTCTCTCTCTCTCTCTCTCTCTCTACTCTCTCTCTCTCCTCCTCTCTCTCATCTTCTCACTCTCTCTCTCTCTCTCTCTCTCTCTCTCTCTCTCTCTCTCACACACACCACACACACACACACAAACAAACACACGCTCATTCACTCATTGCATGCACTCGTTCACTCACCCAAGACCACACACACGCGCACACAGGAACATACACACACTCTGGCGTCTCTGCCAGAGTCTATAGGCTATAGTCCTGTATATATATATATATACACCTATACGTATATAGGTTGGTCCCGTCTACCTACTGATGGGTGCCCATCGTAGGGGAGGGACCAGGTGAACCACGGAGCTACTTAAACAACACATGCGCTACGGCGACGGACAGACAAAGAGATGCACGAATATAGCCGATAATAGTTAGCAACACAGAGATTACAGAGTCCTTTAAATGGCCGTGTTATAATATAGCGTCATGGACTGGTAAAAGGAATTGCGACTACACTAGTGGAGGTTTATCGTTATAAGGGGGGTTGCGACGTCAAAGATTATACAATAGAGGAACAGGGATTGGATTTTGGATAGAATGGAGGGCTCTAGCAAACAGGTCCCTTGGATTCAGAAGTGGAAACTGTTTTTTTTTTTTAAAGTGTGCCCGGGACGCGGTCGAACCGGGGACGCCGCTGTTAAAAACA